>JAVQJL010039650.1:0-22546 GCA_036024295.1 Nannoperca obscura
CACAGACAGGAAGGTGATTAACCACAGACAGGAAGGTGATTAACCACAGACAGGAAGGTGATTAACCACAGACAGGAAGGTGATTAACCACAGACAGGAAGATGATTAACCACAGACAGGAAGGTGATTAACCACAGACAGGAAGGAGATTAACCACAGACAGGAAGGTGATTAACCACAGACAGGAAGGTGATTAACCACAGACAGGAAGGAGATTGTGTAAACTTAAGTGTATTAAGTCTCATCTGAACCATCAAACAGTGGTACATTAATAAACTATTAGATTTAAATCTTGTTTGTCTTGTTTCTGACTTACAGCACAGAATATTTTCTTTTAATAAGAGGACTTTGAAAACATTGACCAGACTGCATTGTTCATATTTGAGACATTAAAAGGTCCAAACCAGGCTAAAGGTAGAAGCAGGAGGACAGCATCAGGCTATGAAACGGGAAAAACAACCTTTTCAACCTTCTGTCTTCTCCTCCTCCCTCATGCACAACGTTATAGACATCAGGCACTGATGCCTTCATGTTCTCATGATCCACCACCATCTGGTTAGACACTGACACGAGTATGTGCACACACGAGTGTCCTGTGGCTGCAGTGGAAATTACCTTCCAATTAGACCTAATAGATAAAATTAGAGTCCAAAGCATCAAGTAAGGCTACATGGATTGTCCTGGGTTTAGAAAATGAATTAGAGACTGCAGAGAGGAGTATTCATAACAGACAAGATGGCCTTAATTCTACTCAACAGACTTCTTCCCTTTTGATTAGTCATGACTGACAAAAAGAAAGAAATGAAGTGTTCTTCGGTTACAAAAGGGACAAAATGACAAAACAAGGCCAATACTTCTTCTATAGTATAATAATGTAGTCAGATGCTGTTGTATCATCGTTACAACATTCAACATTACAAATATGTCTGAGGTGAAGTGAAAATAACCTCCACATGTTTCTCAACACAACTTAGAAAGTGCTTTGAGCGAGACTGACAGTACTGTTTGGTTCTGTGTGGACTACTTTGGGTTGAATTACACAATGAGTTAAATACCCAAAGTATCTGAAATCCAGGGTCAGTGAGCTCGTGGAGTTGTTAGCAATAGCTTCTTTTTATTTCAACACTCGATTTAAGTCAAGTGAGAAAATTGCATTTTTTCCACGCTGGAACCACGTTTGGAACTTTTTGTCCATAAGTCACTGAAATGTGGGAAATGTTGACAATGGACCTTTCGGTAAGTAAAAAAAAAGACCTTTGTTGGAGTCCACTCTTATAATTGCCAAACATCTCTCCTAACTGCTATCGATTCTCCAGACTGCAAGGTCAAACAAAGGCCTGGTACATTTTGCCGCAGGAAGTGGGGATGTGGGCCGTACAAACTCTTGCAGCATTTTTATAGTTCTTCTTGCACTTGTTGGAGACCATGAGGGCGGAGAATGAACATGTATCCCTGCCTATTGATAATTATGAAGAACTCCCGAGCAGTGCCGTGGTGTATAATCTGTTTTGGAGGATTCTGCTTGAATTAGGTGGGAAAATGAACACCCTGACTGAACAGTATCGATCAAACCACCCAGCTCAGAATTTAAACTTTGTTGCCTCTTGAAATGTGTCTGAAATCCAACTAATGCCAGAAATCCTCCTCCAGAAAACCTACTTTAACGACCAGAACACGTATTTACTCAGCCTCTCTTTTTATTGCAACTGTGTCCAGTAGCTTCACAGTGTAATTATATTTCTGAGTAGTGTTTTGTCTGCAAGTATTATACTTAATCAGAGAGATTTGTTTTTTAAAGGCTCACGGCAGCATTGCATCATAAACTGTTAACTGTCCTTCGTATTTCAAGTACATGAAAACTGCACACACATACTGTACGGATGACTTTCATATGGGGAATTTTTTTGTGGACAAAATGTCAGAGAAAATTCAAGTGAGTCATTTCTGTTGGATGGAAAATAAATGCTAAAAGTGTCCCTTCATACAGTATACTCACTGCTTTTTGCATGCAACAAATATTCTCTTGATGGAGTTCTTCCTCGCATTAAAATACAGCATTAAAGTGTGTTTTTCATCTTGTAAACATGTGCCCGAATAAAAACTGTCTGAAACTGGATTTTTGAGGCCAAAACTTCTATATAAGCGTTTAAAAAAATCTTTTAACGGTATATTTTTACATAAACATATAACATAAAACAATCACTTTAAGGATCAGGATCCCTTCAATAGTTTCTTTTATGAGATGTGCTAAACAAAACCTTTAACAGCTGAAAAATAAACTTGTCCGTGCTCTCTGCAGGACAAATGATCTTGTGCATACATATCTGCATCTCTGTTCTTCAGTTTCTTGGTTTTTATCGCAACACATTTACATACAATACATCTGTGATAAGCTTGTGTCGGCTCATCGGATTTATCAGTCCGGCTTTAAGATTAAAAACTTAATCAGTATATTGATTCAGATTCAAGACCTTGAGTTGAATGTTTGGTCGTGCATTTTCTCTTGCTTGGTGCGTACCAACTTAATCTCATAATCATATATAATCAAATGTCTGTCTTCAGGAAGAACAAGGAGACAAAGTGTCAGACTCCAGTGCATCAACATATATTACAGTGTGTGTGTGTGTGTGTGTGTGTGTGTGTGTGTGTGTGTGTGATTAGTCAGGGCATACTACCAGGAGAGAGAGATCATCTTAGACCTACAGGAGCTCTGCATTAAAAAAAACCACACCATGTCAAATGTAGCAATTTAAAAAACTACATATTTCCATTGTTTCATTGCATTGCTTTCAAACATATCCAGCTCCCGTCCCTCTGCCTTTACATGTAGTCTCCACACATCTGCATGTCTTTTTGATGTTAACCATTCAGACAGTGTAATCTAGGATCACCACCACGGCAAACCTCAAACCGCACACCAGTCTGTGGGACTCTCTATTTGAGAGATGATAGGGACCAGATGTGAAGGCACGAGCCTGGGAATTGCACTTGACATCAAGGCAAAAGCTCTCCCATTAGACAATGACTTTTCAAAGAAGAAAATGTGGCTTTTGAGTGTCGAGGTGCTGCAGAGAGCATACTCAGATCTCAACATTATAGTAATGGACTTCCTAACACAGGCACTACACCAATGGGCCTTGCATTATGTATTATTTGGGGCCATCTGCACAGCTTTCAGCTTTGATGCACGCAGAGTTGCTGCTTATTATACTGCAGCAGGGGTGTGCCTGCTGGACACTGTGTGTGTGTGTGTGTGTGTGTGTGTATGTGTGTGTTTGTGGCTAAGGACTGCTGGCTGGTGAGAGGACTGATCTAATATTTGTGAACAACCACATTACCTACCCTTTAGGAAGTTTGTTCACAAACTAAATGTGGCTGCAGTTCAGGATGGGCTGCCGAGATGACTGCAGAGTGGGAACGTGATGATAACAGGAAACACTGATGCAAACAACAATGCTCTATAGTCTGCAGAGGACTTACAGTATTTCTGACAGAAATAGTTGGATTCAGGTTAATACCTCTAGTGATGGCATTCTTTCCAGAAGGTCTGTTGGTGCCGATAATGTAAATGACTGTCTCTGGTGAATGCACTGAATAATCCGGCTTCTTTAAAAAGGACTGAGTAGCCCCACCACATTTTGTTTTCTTCATAGACTTGAGAATTGCCTTGAAGGTCCTGCCTGAGCATCTTTACTCCTGCACTCCTGCACAACAGGAGATTTGAGATACGGTATAAATGCCTTCACTATAATATAAAAGATCTATGATTTCTTCAGTACCCCGCAGTGAGATTAAGGAGAACCTGAAGGCATGCCATGTTCTTTTAGACAGAAACAAGCAAAACGTACCACAGGATTCAATGTAATGCAATGTTAAGCCTCTCAGTGATAAGACGATTAAAACAAATCAAATCTTTGCAATGTTTGTGAGTGCTTTAAGTTTGCCTTTTTTTTAACACTCATTTTTACTGGATAGGTTTTACACCAACATCCTGTTTACAGTTACACACAAACAACAAACAGATATTACTCAGGTTCTTTGCTATGGGATTAGTGTGTGGCACCATGAGACACTACAGAAATCATTTGTATGAAATCCTCTGTAACATATCTGAACTCAAACTATGCTCTTAATGCTGTCAGTAGACGTCTTGGACTCCTCACTGATTCTTCATTTATAAAACAACAGTGTCATGTGTTACAGTGTGATGTGCAAACATCTGAAGCAGTCTGCAACTAGAATAAAGATCACTTTCTGTTGGAAAAAGCAGAATTTAAAGGTAATTAAAAAGGTAAGACTTGATTTACAAGTACAAGAACTAAAACCAAGATACAAATAAATATTGCTTTTCATTATGATCCTCATGGCCTCGGGAATAAATGGTTAGTTAGTCAAAAACACAATAACAACAAGGTAGGAACAGATAGAAAACCCCTGAAACAGGAGAATATTGTAACAAGGCTGCACTATTCAGTATTTGGAACGATGTTTGTATATTTTGCCCATTTTGCTTTCTTGTTTTCTTTTCGCTGTATTTACTTTCAGGGAACTGTTTTGACAAGTACTATACAAAGTGATTCATCATTATCAACAGGGAGGGCTGCAGTAATTGCTGCCCTCTCGTCCCATGGAGAAATAAAGCTGCAGGAGACGCCGCAGTCTAAATGGGAAGTCTGGTCTTATCCAGTTAAAGCAATAAAAAAAACCCAGAGGAAGCCAGACTGTCGCCGTGAAAATGACCAGAGATGGAGAGCATGGGGAAATATAGTGAGCGCATCGACAGGAAGCTGTGTCTCTGTGTATGTGTGTACTGGAAATACACACATGTTGTTGCACCGTACAGTTTGGCTGCAGTGCACTGAAGTTCAGCCAGTGACTTCACTCTGTCGCTGCTTCAACCAGCGTTGATGCAGCTGCTCAACATCCTGGTGCCAGCCACTATCTCAGCATTTCCCAGCATCCAACTGTGATCTGTGTTCCCCTGGAGGATGTTTGTCACTCTCTACTCTCTGTCTGTGTATTCAAGACGTGACCAGGTCAGAGCCTAGATCCAGTATCTCTATACAACAGCCAGTTTTTTATTTGGGGGTTCATCACAATGTACATTCTCGAAACATTATTCAAAATCAGTACAACATCATAGAAATAATGTTTGCAATCGCTGTCCAACCAATTTAACCACCTGATTCTATTTTGCCAACACTTCCTGCAGATGTTTCACATTAAAAGCTTCGCGAGAGAGACGAGAGATTATGCGTCCCAACACAACACAGTGTCAAAGCGTTATTGTGAAACAGATGGAGCGTTGTAATTAAGGGCAGCGTGTGTGCAAAACAGCAGCAACAGCAAATACAGATGGCAGACAGGAGCACGTCAGAAAGATCAAAACACAGATTTGTTAGTAAAATATATTTATTTTTTAGGGGGAATTAACATGTAGAAACGCAGCCTGCCTCTAATGAGGGCTGGTTCTCACTTCAGTGAAGGTGATTAAAGTAGTGCTGAAATGGTTGAAATTTGAAATTTGTCAATTTGTTAACCTCCAACCATATTATAATCCATTATTGGTTTTAGTCATTAATAAAAGTAAATCAATACATTAAAAATGTCTTTCATTTGGTGTTTCCAGTCTCTCAAGTGCATCATTGAGAATGGAATATTTTGGGGTTTTGGACTGTGGGTCAGACAGTACAAGCTATCTGAAGACGTCACCGTGGGCAAGTTTATTTTAGATGTTTTATGGATGTATAATAGAAAGAATTACTCATATGAAGCAAAATTAACGTGTAAATGTAAAGTGTTTTAAAATGTTATGGGTGGAGTTCTGCATTGTGTGAGCAGGTACACAATTTTTTTACTTATTCAGGGAAACAAAAAGTCTCAACTTAAATGTTTGTAGCCCTATAAAAAAAAAAAGATAGATAGAAGTTAAAGGGAATGATTTGTAGGTATGTTTTACCTGCTCACATGTTCAGGCTGGCTGTGGGTCAGGTGATTATCAGTGCATCGCCAAGCTGCCCGGCCTCCATGGACACAAATGAAGAAACTAATGAATTCCATTAGGATTTAGTAAATGGCCTCTGTCAAGGAACAGCGACCAAGGAATATGTGCGAGTGTGAGTTTGCATGTGAGAGTGCACGTGTGCATGCATTTAATCACTTGGCCACCTTTAATTAAAGGCCGTGAGATTACTTCAAGCAAACAAAACAAAAATCTGAAACACTCAGAGCTTATTTGGTATTAAAGTACGGTTTAATGGGTACTGGGGAACTGCAGCCGGAGAATTGAATGAATTAGTCTGCTGCTTTAAATCCAGTCACAGTCCACTGGCAGGCCCTCGCAGACCAGGGGCAAGTATTTCAATTCAGAGCACTTTGGGTGATTTAAATTGCCCACTAGTTATTCTCTCTCTCAGAAGACTGTAGGGTCATAAGACCGCCGATATTAAAACACAAAGTGTGTGAAATAAGTGTTCATGGACAAACGTAAAGTATACAACATATATATATATATATATATATATATATATATACCGTCATTTCTGGACTATAAGCCGCTACTTTTTTCACGCCGTCATGCCACCAATACATTTAGGCTCGTCACACCAGACCAATGACATTACTGAACAGGTCAATGAAACCTTTCGAATCACCGGAAATCAAACGCAGGGGAAGGTCAGCTGACACCATTTTCAGATACTGACACTAACCGTGTGGCATGAAAAGAAATACTTAAAGCCTGACTTGTTTGTAAGCGCACTTACTGACTGTAAAGCTAAAAAAAACAATAGTTGGTTAAATCCGTATTATTTTTATTCGTTCTCATTAGTTTTCAAATGTGACCTTTATGAAAGTGAATTAAATGAACTTTGGTTTTAGATTGTTGGTTGGTTGGTTGGTTGTCTGTAGACGTCACATCAAACTGTGATTTTATATTTCAGACCAAAGAGCTCATTGAGACAATAATCTGCAGATTAATGAGTAATGAAAGTAACTGCGGCCCTTCTCACCTGTAATTAGTTTGTAATGTGTTTCTCTGAGTTTGGGTGACTTTGACTGATAGTCTGGACACTAAGCAATATATAAATATATATGTCTCTCTACAAGTTGAAGCTCATCATGTGCCTGGTCCTTCCTTGCAGGTATCATTGAGTAGAAAGTGTGGATAAACTGTATATCAGAAGCTGACTTCTTGATCGAGTAGCTGAGTCAGTTTTGATCAAAAAATTATTTTTTATGTTCATGTCAATATTTGGAGTAAACTCAAAGACAAATTTCATGCATGCTAATGGCTGGACTTCCTCTCTGTACCACAGTGGTCTCCAGTTGTTTGGCATGAACCTCAAGGAAAACTGAATTTGCCTCCTCAGTCAACAAACTGACCTTGGTTCCTCTTTCTTCTTTCTTCTACAGCAGCATCTGGTAACAGAGCAGCTCATAAATAATTTAGTACAAATTGGAACATGTAGGTCTTCATGATTGCTTTCCTCAATACTAAAATCTACAGCTCTTCATTTAAATATGTGTTTCATGTTTGTTGAAACCCTCGGGAAATCTATAAAGGACTCTGAAGCCCATTGATGCTTTGAGTGGATGATTTGACTGGATCCATTTGCTTGTTTCCATTTTAAAAGGTGTTTCTCTTAGTTTCATCATGAGTCCAACTTTATATGAACTGGCTCTTCGGATAAATGGGTGATCATGAATAGACTGATGATTATCTCGATAAATGGTGCTGTACAGTGAAATATTCTCCTGACAAAGACAACGTGTTTCTATAGGCCTCCAAGGCTTCCAGATGAAAGACAAGTAATTGATGATGATCATTAGAGTAGTAAAGTACTGTACTGAAGTAGCTACGCTTTATAGGTTTGTGCTTTACTTGAGTAATTTATATTTATAGCAGCTTCTTCACCATCTGCCTGAGACCTCTGGTTACCTTTAATTGCCCTTCGCATTACACAACAAGCATGAAACAGTAAACATGAGACTTTTCACACACTTTGATCGATCATTGGTTTAAATGTTTGAAATGAACATTTTTCTGACCATTGACCTCTTGCAGGTGTGCAAATGATTATGTCGTCTCTCAGAAGTAACATGATGTTGCTATGCTGCCACAAAAACGTCTTAAAGAAAAGTTTCAGGTGTGTGGTTGTGTATCCAACGTGTCTAACTTTGACACGGGAGACCCCTGTGCACATCCCTTCACTTACAAACAGGCAACAATGGTTTCTTTGACCTTCCCCCGACCTCAAAGTAGCCTCTGTACTTAAAGCATAGCTTAGCTTAACCATAGCTGTTTATTTTGAGAACAGTCACTGTGGTCTGCTGTTGCTAGCATTTGGACCTGTTTAGCCAAGCCTAGCTTAGCATAGCAGGATAAATGAGCATTCAAACAACTGCAATAATGTCTTTACACAATGTTGTTAGCCAGCTAGTTAGAAAGCTGTGTGGCTAGCAACATTATTTAGAAAACTGAGCTCTGCTGCTGCTAATATAAGCCTCTGGGTGTATTAAACCATCGTCTGTATTCAATGTCTATATAAATACACGTGTAAAAACAGCTTTTGACTTGTTGGAACTTCCCCTCAAGTGTTACTGATCTTTCAACTAACTCCCCAGTGAGAAACAAGTATTTCCAAAATGGCAGAACATCCCTTTAAGCAAGTGGAAGCACGCTCGAGAATGATCAGAAATGTGCAGCAAAACAGCACGTCGTCTGAAGGGCAACACAACCGACAGCTGACATCTCACACGCTGCGTACGACGTGAATAAATTAAACTGGTGTGAAAGGAAATGTCAGGGGAGAGTCTCCAGAACGTATCAGCATGGAGAGGTAGCCACTGCCAGTGACAAGTGTCAATCAATCTGACATCTCCATAGAGAAGAGGTTTTTGCTTCAGTGTGGTTCGTCTCCTGAGCTTTTGCCACTGCCAAGAATGTTTAGAAATAATTTGTTGGTTGTAAAGTAGAAACTTTAGTGCTGTTCTTCCCCGTCCCTGTAAGGCCCCTGGAGGAAGCATTTCAGAACATAATGGAGTTACTGATGAGCTGCTGAAGAGAGGAAAATGTGTTTTTTAGGCAGTCCTGTGACAGCACCAATTCAACCTCCCACGCAGTGCAGTGGATGCGAAACACTTTGACGTTCCTATGGTCTGACCTGCCGAGTGAAGCCAAAGCTAACCAAACGCATTTCGAGCAGACATTTTGAGTGAGATGCACATGACTTTAGTTTCTCATTTAACATGTTTTATTCAAAGAAATAAATTCTTTTTATTCTTAGAAATAGCTTATATTTATCACATCTCTCCTACTCTCTGAGAATACTTCAGTAAAAAGCAGCTGTTAACATTCATGTATGCAGATTGGGACTTGACTCTATCGCAGGTACCTGTGCACAAAATCAGTCAAAGCTGTCCTTCAACCCAAGCAATGTATTCATAAAAAACCTCAAAATCACACAGATACTTCAGAGATATTTCCCTTTGTACTGCTTTACATGCAGGCCATACGTGAAAACAAAGATTAGACGCGCACACTCGCACACGCACAAATACACAATGCAAACACACACGAGTGCTTCTCCCTCCTTTCTGTTCAAAACACGGTAAATAACCACTTTGCTGCCACCAGAGCCCGGCAATTTATGCATGAAGAGGATGCAGAGAGGAGAAAGACATTTTGCTTCTTAACACACACACACACACACGCACACACACACTCAGAGCAACGTGTTGCTCTCAAACTGCAGCATGTGGCTGTTGTGGAAACCATCACGAGCTGAATTACAATGTGGTGATTGAGACATGGCACAGAATTAAATTTAAAATGGAAGGAGAGACACCACACACACACACACACACACACACAAGATGGGTTGGCCCCCATTTTCAGATCAGTTAGCAGTACAGATGGCAGCAGTGTGCCCTGTGGTTTATGTATGGATATGTGCAAAGATCAGTGGGGGAAGACACTCTTAGACCATCCAATGACACCAGATACAAGAATCAAATAGTGCTACACTGCCTCCGTCAGCTCACGTTGGTGTGAACATCATACAAACAGCTCAGCCACACCAGAAACAATCGGAAGCTGTTAATTTAGCCGTGATTGGTGATGAAATCCTTTTTGTTTGTAGAAGTTACAGCTACACAAAAATATATAACAGCTCAACAGCTAACCATGTTTGTGGCAAACTTAAGCAGTTTACTTTCAGCTAATATATTAGCGTGCAGAGTATACGAAAGACAAAAGAGAAGTGGATTATTTCACTGGAGTTGGATCCTTTTTTTCAGTGGAAACGAGTCACCATTGAAATCTGTTTTAGCTAGCAGCACCTGCCACCCGTCCACGATGGAGTTAGCTTCCAACTTTTCAGAGCACATTTCAAGCGTGCACTTTAAAGTGTACTTGATCAGCTAACGAACCACTGCTGTAAACCCGCTGTCTCCTGTCCTTGACACTAGACAAAGTGAGAATGGTGTAACATTCAATTGCCAACAAGAAGCCTAACTGAATGTATACTAGTGACATTTTGATTTAATTCCTCAAAATATAATATCACTATCTCTGGTTTAAATGGAAAATGTTTGTGTCCTTCGATGATGAATATGGTGTTCGAGACCTTTCCACCATTGTCAAATAACATGTCTTGTAAAACATTAGCTCACTAACAAGAGAGGAGGGAGTAGACACTAATAGAGACGTATACACACAGTACACATGCCACGAATATATACCCATTAACTCAGTGACGCACAACCACCATCCCGCCCACGTCTTTGAGTGAGAGGAGCTCACAGCTCCTGTTACACTGGTATTGAATGCAGCTGGGCTCTGGTGTGTAGACTTGGTTGGAGGTTGATGGGTTTTACAACAAGAGTAATTAAAGTGACGGACAGCCAGACTGGGGCAGAGGACACACCAAGCCGGGCTGTTGGGATAATTATTGAATTCTGTTAAAAGCTTACTTTGCTGTCTGCCGGGTAGGTTAATGGGAATTTAGCAGCAGAGGTGACAGCAACTCTGCTCTTTCTCCGTGGCGAACTTCCTCCAGAGAAATGGTAGACAGTGTAGTTAACGCTTAACTCGCTCTCCACTACTAAAATGTTGTCTTCGCCCCCGACGAGATGACGGTGATCCTGTGTGCTCTGTGTTAATGCACCTGACAGCAGATCTGTTGAAATGTAAATGGGCGTAGCAGCGCAGCAGACATTTTGGATTTCATAGGCATCTTTCATTTCGGCTGGTAATCATCAATTACACCAGTCTGTGCTGCAAGAAAGTGCAACTTTGGTATCTCTCAGGTCTCTTAGTTTTAAGCAGACATCTTTTAAACATAACAGCCTGAATATTTAACTCTCACAATATGAGATTTTGAGAACTTCTGGAGTTAAACTGCAGATTAACATTGTGTGTCATTTTGTACTGGATTTCAAAGTTTCACTTGCAGAGAAATTATGGAAGACCTGTGAGTGATACGTTGTCGAGGATCGATCGTCTTCCCGTAAAACAACTGCACATTTTCCCCAATTTAAGCAGCACTGTATCAAATCAATTGCCAAGTCACACGAGAACCAGCATCTCCCATGACAAACGCGCTCTCTAAACACACAAATCCTCTCACGCGAAGGCGGTGCTTCTACATCAATAGGCCTCTGTGACCCTGTGAGATGTATGTGCACCACTACGGGAAAACTGCATCTGAACCGACATCATAAACTACACGCACAAACACATCCTCAGCTCCACACGCAGAGACACAACAAGATGTCTTTGTTCCAGATCAGATTCATGTCAGCAGCACTTTTCTCAGTCGGCCCTAACAACTGTACTGAGATGGCGAATTCAGTCTCATAAATAGTTGCATGGAAATTACCCTCGGGTGCTGATATTGACTTGACTAAAATGAGCTGTGGTCCGCCATGTTGCAATAAACCCTTTTTTTTTTTTACACTCATACACAAACACACACACGCACACACAGGCCTAACCAAATGTAATTTACCAGCTGCTTTCTAATGGGGCTTCATCTTTCAATATAAATGTTAATAATCTATGATTACTCTTCGTGCTGCATCACAGGGAGCTGAGGGTTCTCTTTCATGTATTTATGGAAGTTTCTCTCTCTCTCTCTGCCTCTCTCCCCCTTTCCCTCCTTATATCTTGTTTTTGGGAAAATGTTTTTGAATACAGACAACGAGTGAAAGATCTTTATATTTTACCAGCCTGGAGGAAGATGCAGGAGAAGCAGTTCTGTGCATCGTTAACCTCCATTCTTTGTGTTAATCATCTGTTTAGATGTTTGTTTGCATGGTGTCCTTATGATTGGGAATAGCAAACTGGGAATAAATGCATAAATAATGCGCTAAGTAAAATGATCAAAGTGATAGAAAACATGTTTACAGTACTACAATTAAGACATTAAAAAAGTATCGTTTTGGAATTGATACTCAAGCGCAGATATTTGTACCGGTATTGATCATTTCGAATACTCCCTACCATAGCTTATATTTATGCATCAAAATCTTTACTATATCACTTGTGGTTACAAACTCCAAACTATCCCTTTAAAGTCACACTTGCAAGTCCTTGCCATA
Organism: Nannoperca obscura; assembly: GCA_036024295.1. Taxonomy (NCBI): domain Eukaryota; kingdom Metazoa; phylum Chordata; class Actinopteri; order Centrarchiformes; family Percichthyidae; genus Nannoperca; species Nannoperca obscura. The sequence goes on from JAVQJL010039650.1 coordinate 12,604, forward strand.
AAGTGAATATGGGAGCTATCTCCATCCCATTTTTTTCCATTTGTCAGTGTCTGAATGAGGTTATAATAGCTTGGGTAAGAGCCACATTAGCAGGATGTGGCGCGACAAAGCTATGGATTAATACTCTCTGATCCCTCGCTGTCAAGTCCATTAAAATGTATGCAATTTGGTATTATCTCTGGTGCCCTGCTTGCCTGTCTGCTCTACATGGTGGGGACCGAGTTAAAAATGATTCTGAATGTATCAGTGCCTCATTTGCAGTGTTTAATGACTCACCAAGTCTTCTGTTTTTCTTTCCCTTCTCTTTCTTCCTCCTCCTCCCGTTTACTCTCCGTAAAAATAAGAGATACGGCATGCCTATCATTCCTCCAAACCTGTCAATCATAATCCACTGCTGAAATTACATTCCCCCGCATCGCTCCGGCTCTGTGGAGGGTTGAGCCGGCTACTTTCATGTCTACCTGTAGATATTCTGCCCCTGTGAGCACCATATTTTCTTTTCCAAGTGGGAGTTTGCAGTCCAGCCTCCACCTGTATTTTCTCTTTATGAAAACTCATGTCAAGAACTTTGTGCTAGAATGCAGTAATATTGACTCCAGCTCCTGCCTGCACACTGCCCGTGGAAATTCATGTCACAAAAAATATTAAAAGTGTGCTCAGATTTCAGAAGTTTGATATATTAAATGGATGTCGATATATATGGTTTTCCAATATTGGCTATTTATTATAAATAGGATTTAGTCCATTCAGTGTAAATTAGCTCTAATGCAGTGGATGATGCAGCTTGATTCTTTACAAAGTAATTGTATAAATGATCGGTGCTACATTGGTCGTTCATGTTGGTCATTTATTTTAATAAGACATCTTTAAATGATGCTACGTTACTGCATTCATCAAGCTGTTTTTACTGGTTTATTCATATTTGAATGTTCATGTTAACTTGGGGAGAGTTTTGATGACAAGGCTAAAGGTGGCAGTGTAAAGACCGTAACCAAACAATCTTACAATACACTGTATTTCCTTTGTATTGCCAAGCATGGCATAAGCCAAGACTGTATTACTGCAAATCCAACTCAAATCAATATGACAGCACATAGACAATGAGTTCATCACACAAACTTCCCCATTTTGGTCCAAAAATAGCAATCTTCAAAACCCTGTACTGCAGTCAGTGCAGCGTCTGCTCGTTATCTCGGGAGAGGAAAATTCCCATTTTCATGTCACATTGGTGTAAAAGACACAGCACAGAGGCAGAGTGGACGGCACAATGATCACTGTGCTGAAAATAGAGCAGCTGGATGAGCAGTGGAGGGAATCTGCTGATGAAGAGCTGGCAGTCTCATTCACTCTCACGGTGACAAATCTTCTCTCCTCAGACGTTTGATGCCTTCAGCATGGCCTCAGTCGCTCCTCACACATGTTATAGTATCTTTACATACAAATAGTGAATTAATTGCCACCAATTGCAGACATTAAATAAAGAAGTCTGTGTTTACTATTCTTCTAAATATTAAAAACTACTGTATCTTACTGTCAAATGACATCACCCTGCTCTCGATCCCAGGCTGGTTTGCTTCTGAGATAAAATTGTTTTTCATCTTTTAGATTTAGTTTAATTGAGAAAAAACATGTTTTCATGTTCAGCTCAACCTGCTGGCCGCAAACACACACACACACACACACACACACACTCGTGAACAGCAACAGAGAAAGGGAGGTTATAGTCCTACACAGTCCTGTAATCTACACAGAGAAACAAAGCGAGAAATCACCATCTTCAGACGTAAAACATGGAGCTTTCAGATCATTTCTTCCACGAGCATCTGCACTAGTCGTTTATACATATAAATACATTCATTTAGGCTTTATGCTGTGTGTGTTGTGAAGACTGACGATGGTGCACAAGTCATCTTTGCAACAATAATATAAATACTCGGTGGTGGTGTAATGCGAGACAATGTTGACAGGGTTTGATTCTGTGTTGTTTGGGCTGGAGTCTTATCACGTCTTAATGATAAACAGGTAAACATGGCTAACATTGACTAGGCTTTGTTAGCATGAATTAACAGATCCTGGTGCAAGTTCATGGCATAACTGCACTTGGATGTAACCAACTTGTTTGCGTAATTTTGGTAGATGCAGAGTTGACCTGTGCCCAATCATGATCAATCATATCATTAAGGCCCAAATGCACAGAAAGCAGTAATTGATGTGCCTCATTTAACACTCGTCAAATGGTGCTCCTATGGTGCCCTGCAGGAGTCAGATTTAAAATGCCAACACCACAGAACCAGCAGCAATTTAGGAAAAGGGCAGTGCTGTGGCTGCAGAAAAAACCTCTTTGGTCGGAGAGAATCAGGGTTGGAGTAGGCCTCATAGCGCTTCTAGCCATTTAAAACAATAGGTGTTAAATGCACCAGATCCTTTCACTGCATTTGGGTCTTTTACTCTTTAAAAAAAGGGAACTTAAATTGGCGTCTCTGCACCTGATGAAGACCCAACCTGGCGGTGAAACATTGTCCTCTCTTATTTTATTAATTTTTAAACAAATTTTTGAACGAATTCACTCCTCTGCAGCTCACTAATACTCGCTCACATGCTCCATTCAAACCAAATCAAAGTGGACTTACCTATTACAGGGTGGTCAAGTGAAAACAGACTCTCATTAAGCCTGTCCTACGTACATAGACACATTATTAAGAGATGATCTTCATAATTAGAACACGTGATGGTATAGAACATATAATGTACAAAAGCTTTAAGGGTTGAGTAATCCCTTTGGTGACTTAATATCAGTCCTGTAATAATCTCACAATGTAATCATGATGAATTATAATAAGTGTAATTTTATTGTACATAGTGTTTTAGAATATCTTCAGGCTACACCAAACACTTGAGCTGAGGAGCAGTAACACTCCTTTATCCTTTACTGCATTTATAAACAAGTTGCCTGGGTAATCTGGGAAGGATTACTGCCACCACTGAAGGGTGGAATATAAATTGTTGTAATAATCAGCTGTCCAAACTCTATTTAGAGATAATAAGAGGATGCAATAGAGGATGTAATAGGCTTACCGCTAACTTCACATCTTTGTCCTTGATGTTAACATAACAGCAGCGCTCATTAGGCATAAGCAAATCCCTCTCCTCATTATTTCTGTAGTGATGGCAGAATCACAATCTGCACAAATAACACAGTGATAAAGCCTCCGCATATCCTGAAGAGTATCATCACATAGTTATGAAGTAAGTCAGCGCTAAAGCAAGTGACACTCGAGCAATATCTACAAATGGGACCATCATTTCTCAAGACAATGAGGAGCTCCAAGCAAAATAAATCCAGCCTCTTCCAGCTCCTGACTAACAGTGAATGTCTAGCTACAAAGACACTGTCATGTTTTGGATCAAAGATGGCACATATAGCACACCAAGAAAGCACTTTGTTCTATTTTGTAAGATTTAGAAATGACTGTCAAACTATATTTAAAGTTCTAGACGTAGAGTACAGAACTTCACAAGGCCCCAAATGGAGAAAAAGTTGTTTGAGAGGTAACTGTGTCAAAAAGAGATAATCTCAGAAACTGACGTTACAGATTTCTTCAACACAGCCTGCCAGAGTTTCACCTCTAAGTCTTTTGAATGGGGAAGAACTGACATGGAGCAGGCTCTAAGAAAGGCCTAAAGAAGATGGACATGATCAAAGGGGATGTTTGGATTCAAATCTGATACTGTGGACATCAAACCCATGCATATATTACCAGCTGTTTAAAACTTGGCTGATCTTTCCCAGATAATTAAGTATGAAGGGCACCAGAACTACATGTTGGCAAACAAGGAGAATCTACATCATGAGTTTGGGAGGATTGGACAGTTTTAATTGTTTCATAAAAGTTGAACCAGCCTCAGCTTTTGCTGAACTGCGTCATCCGTCAAGCACCATCTGCAGGAGAATAACCCCAACGCTGGAGGGCTTCACGTCCCAGTGAGGGAACTACCACGCAGTATCTTACTGTCGGCCGAGCCGTTGACTCCCATTATTGTTCTGCTTCATTTGATCACACAAAAACAATACACTACTTTATATAAGCAAGTGAACATTATGTCTGTGTGTATCCTTGCTGTCCTCCTGGGCTTGTTTTGTGATGGATACCAGCGCTTTTTGTGTCCTCAGTATATACAGTGGGCTAGTTGTGCACACCTGAATAGTGTGTGTGCGAGAGAGTGAGTGGAACAGAAAGTGACAGAGGTTGTATGGAGGGTTATTAAATAAACCATTTTAGCGGGTTTGCCCCGAGGCTGTGATTATCTCTCAAATACCAGCAGCGGAAGAAATTACTCCAGTCTTTTTCCTCCCAATTTTATCTTTTTCCTGTTGTTAATATATCTCAATCTATTTCTTTTAGTCCTTGATGGTCTTCTTGCCTTTTCATCTACCACAGGGCAGTTCTTTACCGCCCTGTGGTTCCTGTGTGCCCACAGTGGATCATTTGTTCTACTGGGGTTATTTATTGAATATTAATGCAAAACAGACACATAAACCAATACTTACATATACACAAAGAACCAGTTTGGAAATTGAATGGTTTTTCAGCCTAACTTGATTCTTTCAGGCCCTTTCCGCCTGCTGGAACCCATCGCCAGTGCTTAATCTTCAAATATCGTTGTAGTTTCTAGCAGCAGGTAAAATAAGGTAGCCCAGACACCCTCCACCCTAGTGGCTGGCTACAGCTCGTCCTGGGGAGATGGGACGTGCTGAGAATATCTCCACAGGGAGACGTCCACGGTTTATCGGGTCTTTCCAGCTGCTCCCTCCACCACCAGATCAAACTGACCACCGTGACACAACAAAAAAGCCCAGGGTTACCCCCACAAGCACCCAAGTCCTACAGGAGAAGGATTAAATGCCCAGGTGGTGCCCTCTCCAGGACACCACAAAGAGACACGAAGGCCACATACTTTCAGTTTGTAGTTGGAAACCAACATAGTCAAACCTTCTGACCCGTTTCTTTCTTCCAAGCGATACTTTGACATGTCTCTGTAACCTTGAAGTCTTTAAAGCTCTTGTAACACATGAGCTGCTTGGAGCCAATTGCTTTCATGGATGTCCCTGAAGACCACACACTTCAAGTGTTGCTAGGGCTTTAATACTTCAAGACTGCTTCCCTTTTCCCTGCAACTTGCAAGTACTTTCAGTGAAGTTGTGCCAGAACCCCTCCACTCCACTTCACCATGTCTTGGTAATGCCCCATTAATATCACCACCACTTAAGAAGCACTCTGTAATCATCGACAGCCAGACCTTTTCTTTTCTGCACTGGAGTGATCGATATCCTTCCCACGCTCCATGTCAGCAAAATCACACAGTATATAGTAAAAAGCTTAATTTGATTTTCTTTATATTATTCAAATTTCCCACAGAGTAACCGATAAAGGTTTTTAGCTCTTTGAAACAGAAATTAGCCGTGCCTTTAAAGTCCTTCCAATTCATTCTGATTACCTGTGCTGTTTTCAAAGTTTGCTGGAAACCACTCAGGCATCACACTCCTGTTTAGTTGCAGAAACATGGTTCTCTGCAGAATGGCTCACCAGGGTCCAATTGAGCTCCTTTAAGACTCTTAACTCCGTCATCACTGATGTTCTCCTGTGGAAACATGGACAACCAAAGAAACATATAATCATCTACTAGCAGAAGTTCGAAATCTAATTCAAAGTTTGCACAAATTCCATCTTTTATGCTTCTATCCTTCTATAAATTGTGAGCCATGGTTACATATGATGAAGAAACCTCCATTTTAAGCTCTGACATTCAACATTTATGCCCTCCAATATATAATTTCATCAATGTTTCACAACTCGCCATCATTAATAGCCTCGGCCCCGGGCACCTTCACTTCATATTGGACAGATCTGGATTCCTCCCACTCCTTTTACAATCTAGTTAACCTAATTTTTACCTCTTTTAACCTTGTCACACTGACTTGATTTGTCTCTCATACTCACTTAGAATTTGCTAGAAGTCACTGAAGTCTACCCGAGTGAAATCAGTTTTCTTTTATAATCCACTGATTTCCCTGTCCAGCCTTCAACACACTCCCAGCTGTTATTACTCACCTTAAACTTTGCTGCGCCCTCCTGTTGTGTTGAGCGCAGAATGAAATCAGATCACGGTTGCTATTAATTATTAAAATAATGTGAGTTTGTTTGGCTGAGGAGTAAACAGACACACCAGTAGATCTGTTGTTGCATTTCTGATAAAGCAGCTTCTAGAAGAGTGTTTGCTGTAATTATAAATAATAACAATCAACTAAACTGGAAAGTTAGAGGAAAAAAATGTAATAAACGAAACTCACTGAGTCGACAGACATTTTTTTGATTGGTTAATCATTATGGTCACTTATAAAATGCGAGACATTCCCCGGTTACAGATTCTCAAATGTGAGGATTTGCCAATTTTCTCTGTTTTATATTAATGTGAGTTGAATACTGTTGGCTTTTTGGACTGTTTCCCGGACATAACAGGCTATTTGAATGCACCACCGTGGCCTGGAAATGTTGCGTTAATAATCAGTATTTATCAGAGCAGATTTGTACAGAATGACCTTTACTTCTACATTATGTTTCACCTCATCAGTTTCGTGTTAAACTGCTATGTTTTTTGGTTTCCTCAGCTGAATCCGTAAACAATGTCTACCATCTCCAACCTATCCGTCCGTCTGTGTTTGTGTGTGACAGAGTCTTATATCCTGAGGGACGCCTTTCCAGTCCGGCATGCCTGCCTGCCCACCTTAAAGCTTCTCTCTTGTCAGTGCGTCTTGCCGAATCAGACACAATCGCAGCTTTCTGAGACAGAGGCAATGAACTCCATCTCTGTATCTCGATCGCTCCGTCTCCCCTCCAACTTTTCACCCCACCAACGAACCTCCTTTTTTAAGAGCTATCTCTGTGCCTTGAAACCTTTAAACTACTTCAGAGATGCACCAGCAGAAGTAAGACAAGGAGGTCCACACATCTTCTCCTTTGGTGTCAAAGCTGACGGCCTGTCAAGAGAAAACCGCAGCAGATTACACAGAACAAGGAAGCACCAAGACACACATACACACACAAATACACCATTAAAAGCATTTTCTGACAAGACAGCAGCTAATAGACCATGCACACTCATACAAACACACACCCACAAAGTCCTTTCTTCTGAAAACCCAGTAGGCAAGTGCACACAGATACACACAGATTAGTATTCTATTCTTGTAGTATACTGGGAAGGTAAAGAAAGAGAAGTTTGACCGACCTCTTTTGTTGACCTATAAGATAACCTTTCGTGTCTGTGTGTGTATGTGTGTGTGTGTGTGTGTGTGTGTGTGTGTGTGTGTGTCCACCAGCCAGTGTGTGAAGGTCATAATTTGCAAGGACTTCTAAATCCACAGAACTGAACTGAGGTCTTATTGACAGGGAAACACTCCATTAAACCTTTCTGTTATTATTTCTAGCAGGAAACAGCAGAATTAGATTATATTAAAAGTGAGCTGTTAATTTAACTGTTATTGATTAGCGGTTGTTCATGTCATTAAGTCAAATAAAGGGATAGTTCATGTTTTTGAAAAATTTGCTCTTTTACTGATGTGCCAATAATGGGAAAACTAAAATAAAAGGCCTTATAAGTTCTTCATGACACATTTCATTTCATTTTCATTTAGTTCTGGAAAATCTGAACAAAATCCATTTGAAAATTAGGATTTTTCAGAGAAATCTGAGCAGAATGAGTGAATAAAATGTATTGTTCCTGAACTGATCGCCCCTGACTTTTTTAGAATCCGCTGATATATCAGGCAGATCGGCTGTCGTTTGACATTCAGTTTGAGGGGGACATGACGCCTAATTAATGGCCCGAAACATCAATGACCTGGCTGTCCAACGATGGATTTCTGGCATGTCAGATCGGTCCGCTGTCTTGCAGTTTGAGTAGTTCTATGGTCCAATTTCCCACAAGGCTGCTGTAAAAAGATCAACCATAAAATGTGGTGAGCATTTTTTAAATATCACTGGACTAGTATTTTACATGTAGTGGCTACAGTGTCTGCCCTGCTTAAAAAAACTCTACATCTCTGGTATCTTTGTCACTTTGTTCTGTATGATTTACTGTATTACATGAAACAAGAGATGTAACAAAATGTTTAAAGTATTTTCAGGTCATTTGCCCACTTTTAACAAAGGACTGAATGAATGCAGCGTTGCTGAAAATCTTCCATAGAACAGTAATTTGTTAAATGATGCATATTGCATTCATATTCCATCATTGCAACCCCTAAATTCTCTGCACTGAGACAAAAGGGTATTTTTTTGTTCTTAAATAAGATGCAGTATGCAGGAAGGCTACATTAGAGTGGACATTTTGTGCAAAACCAAGCAATGAAATGATTAAAAAGATCTTTATATTTATGTGGGTATACTTGAGATAAACTATTGCCATAAACTGTTAACATAAGGGATATTCTGGATAATACATTTACACATATACTACTGAATATGGAAATGCAGCCAGTGCACAGTAAAAACTATGGGGAAGCATAAAATAATGAATAAATGTTCAGGGGCCAAAAGGAGGAGGATAAAAGAAGCTCAGAAACCTGCACAATGGCTCATGGTGTCATATTATTTACAGTATATGTATAATTATTGTAAGGAGTTGGGTTTTTTCATCAGATGAAGGCTGAATGTAAACTGTGTGTGGCTGTTTTCAAGCAGGATAAAGAAGAAGAGGCAAAGGTTGCAGAGAAAAGCAAGAAAAAGTGAATTGGCAGTCATTTGTTGAAATGTGTCACTGCTCTCTCTCACTCTGTTTCTCCCTCTCCCTTTCAGTCCCACACACACACACACACACACACACACACTCAGCTCCATCCCTTCACAGTTTATCACTAAGTGCTCCAGGTGAGTTGGTGATTTAGACCAGGCATTTCCGAGCCCCTCTGTCTGGCTGTAATGACTCTATCCTGGGCCTGCTGGCAGGGAGAGATACTGAGAAGTGAAGTGCTGAATAGCGACTACAGGGGAAGGACCCACAGCAGTGACTGATGATCAATTAGACCCCAGGTCTTCCAACTTTTTTCATTTTTTTTGCCAAGTTCCTCCGGATGGATCACCGTATCTGACAAGATTTTGGACTAAAGACCCCACTTGGGAAATATTTTTTGCCAGCACGATTTAGCACCGAAGGCTGGAGCGATGATTCGTGCCTCAGCCCTTGTACTGCTCATGCACAGCTGCAGAACCCTTTACTTCTTCATATTTGTAGATATCTCTCTCTTCCTTTTTAGAGGCTTGAATAATCAATGACCGCCGGGAGACACTGTTACATACAGTAAACTCTGACCAGTAGCATGATCTAAGGGATTATATGTTTATGTGTTTGCTGCCTCTAAATGCAACATTTTATATCTTTTTCTGCAGCCTTTTTATTGACCTTTGTACCAAGTAACACTTTTGCTTTAATACTCTCCTGTTATTACAGGATGATGTCCAGTGTCTAAAGGAAAAGAAGTGTGTGCCACCTTGTTTTACTGCCATTTCATTTATTTATTCACAAACAAATCTTTATGAAGAACCACAAAAGTCCTCATTACTCTCTCGAAACTATGTTTATTTCACTTTATGTATTTATTCATTCATCTTTGTTCCCTTGGTGCTTTCTAGTGATTTTTGAAATATATGATAATATTTTCGGCTCTGTGCTGTTGATCCTATATGTCTTTGTTTGTTGTTGCCCGGCGCTTGATGGGTTTTTTGTAATAGCTCCCTCTCTCCCCTTTTCTTTCCTCTCTGAGATGTCATACTCGTCTGTTACCTGGGCATCATCTGTCTCTCGGCACAACAATCAGTGGTTGTTCTGCCTCTCATCGGGGGGGGGGGGGGGGGGGGGGGGGGGGGGGGGGGGGGGGGGGGGGGGG
>JAVQJL010039661.1:0-45297 GCA_036024295.1 Nannoperca obscura
ACCTGAGTCAGCCCTACTATAAGCTTTATCAAAGAGGAAAGTCTTAAGCCTACTCTTGAATGTGAGGAGGGTGTCTGCCTCCCGTAAACAAACTGGAAGCTGGTTCCACATAAGAGGAACAAAATGTGTATGCAAACAGCAACAAGTGGATTGGTAAAAGTTTTATTTTGACCGTTAGTTTGAAGGCTGGGGTTAGGTTTCTGTCGGGCTCACTAAACTCCAGCAGAATATTTACATTTCTGCAAGTCCAAATGTCGCAGCAGTCATGCAACAGTCGGTGTATTATGCGCGGTGTGCGTCACACAAAGCAAGACGGGGACGCTTGGGTTGAAAAGTTCACACCCTACAGTCTCCCCTGTCACCATGGCAACCGCAAGTAAGACATCCCATAAGTAGTTTGAAGTTGAGGTCCGCTTCACCAAAGAGTGTCTCTGTGCTGTGGGGGTGACCCTTGTTTCTTTCCATTAGGAGGACAGGAAAACACTATTAGCAGCTAACCACTTAGCGGCAGCTTGCATTAGTGAGGGCTCAGCCCACGCTCTGTTCCTCCCTCAGGACTATTACCTTTATAATAACAATGTCCTCTGCCTGGCCTGCCTAATGTGACTGCTGTTTTCTTTAGCCTGATTCCACTTTGCTGGCTCATCCATGGGTGTCAGGTGGCCACAGGAAGGAGAGGAAATCACCACACACAAACCCCGTTTCCATGCTTTTTATTTTTATATGAGGAGCTTAGAAGTAAACAAGGAGACACAAGGGCAAGTACACACACTTTTCCTTTGTCTGGCTGCTTTGTGCATCAATTACATGCACACGCACACACACACACACACACCATGCCACAGTCTGCTGCTGTAAGCCAGGCCTTCTCCCCTCTCAACGACATCCAGCAGTCACGGTCCGGCCTCGACAATAGCCGGAGCCAGCGGCAGCGGCGGTGCCACGGTCATTAACATCGGCCATTTTGTGCAGTACTAGGCTGTCAAGCTGTTTGTATTCACATGCAAATTTAATGAAGTGGCTGACCAGCCTCCATCAAAAGAACCCCAATTTGTTTTGAAGCAACTTCAAGCTGACCCCCACCACAGTTTGCCAATGGAGTTTTATTTATAAATCTCATCTTTTTTTTTCTTTACAACTTGACCAGCTCTTCCCTCCAGACTGCAGGACTGAACGCTCCCCTTCCTCAGGTGGGTGATATTCCTAAAGCAGGGCTAACAACATGCAGCAGTGCTTCTCCCCTGCTACCCTCACAATATTGTACTAATAGTCCAGAAGGGGCGTGTACCCACTGTGGCGGCAGCAGCATGTGGAACAATATATGAAGTGTAAACACACATGGAACCTGTTAACACCTGAGCACAGTAATGGATGCACACCTCCCAGGGTAGTAACAGGCCTTTCTAAATCCATGTATGTTTTTCTTGGTTTTCTTCCCTCCATGTTCTCACATTCTCTGTGTTCCACCAGCTCTCCTATTCCTATGGCGGAACGCACACACTTTACATACAGTTTGCATTGCTTTGTTATTTGATCCGGTGCTGAAATGATTAGTTGATTAATTGACAGTCGATTGATCGTTTCAGCCATTTTCTTGTACAAGACTTTGTACAAACCTGGTTTGATGATTGACAACTTTTTTTCTTGTGTCTTTGTAGCATCATCACAATGATTCATAAAAATTTGAATAAGTCAGTTAACAAGTCTGCACTTTGTTGTACACATAAAATGTGTTGTTGGAATGATACGAGACAACTTCAGACGACTTAATTTGAACGATACCTCTGCATGGCAGCTTTAATGTAAGATTGTGGTTATGTGGGTCTGTGAAGGGATTTTTAAAATGTAAGTTAAGTTAAGTAATGTTGACAGGGACCACGTATAATAAACATCCATTTCAATACAATCTGGTGTATTAAGCAGAGATATAGCTAAAAGCTATTTTTCATCTCCAGTTCCTGGGCACTTTAGCCTCATTTGTGACCACAGTACCCTGTAAGTTACTCTGTGATTCAGTCACATAGCATTTCCTACATAAACTTTACGAGGAAAGTCAACATTATTAAAATTTTTGTGTTTTGACATCTTTGAAATCATAAAAATGCTTTACATTTTTGGCAGATTCATTGATAATAATACTAATCAATGCCCTAATTTTATATATTGGCAGCATGCTGGAGCTGCTTCACACTGAGGCCTTGACAGGAGCTGCTGTAGCAGCCCCAGTGTGAAGCCGTCTTGGTCTAAATCATATCACTGATACTTGAAGGCTGTTTACCAGTTCTCAACCACAAACAAATACACACATTCCAGAAAATAAACACAACTTGTCATTCCAGAAGACAAAAAAAAAGAGGATTTTTAATTGACAAATGTGCATGACTGCAGAGACAAATCATCCTCTGTGGTGACAGACATCCGCTGGAATAAGATGTGATCTAAATATTTAGTCAATTCATTTCCTTCCACTGGATAAAACTACAGCTTCAGTGCATGTGCTCGTATACCTCCTCCCCCGTCTAAACATTTACCCCAGTGTGTTGTTAACATTTAGATATAAATCTGCCCCAAAGGAAAAATAATAATGTTGGGAATGTTTACAGGACGGGCCGGGCTTCTTGCTAAATGTCTCCATCTGTAAATAGCAAAAAAGTTGTGTTATGTTCCTAAAAGAGGGGTTTCCAGCAAAGTCCAGCAAGAAAGTGCAAACAAAATGGCTCTTATGCACATAGACAAGTGCATGTCTACAGGCCTGTAGGCATCACACACACACAGCTTTAGGTCTTGGTGGTGGACTGTCAGGTGCAAGTCCATGGATGACGTGGTGTTGCATGTCATCTGCTCTGTGGAGCCAAGGGCACTCACTGGCCCCTATCTGTCAGCTGAGGGCCGCGGGGCCCCTTACGACAGATGGCAGAACAATGTCACCCCCGCCCCCTCACTGCCCTAAGCGACAGACAGTCCCTCCATTTCCTCACAGATGATATGAATAGGATCACGTACTGTATAAGTACCACACATAAGTACCATTGCCACAATGAAGACTAATTCTGTTTATTTTCAATATCAGTGTGTTTTAAAATGTATTTCTTTAATCTGTTCTTCCCTTTAGTGATTGCCATCATGTTGAGCAGCTGATCTTTCCCCAAGCCCTACCGTTGCACTGCTAACGATTGAAGATTTGGAACTCAGAATTGTTAGTTCATTTTAGAAACAGTGGGTTCTCGATTGTATATGCTGTAGCTAGCTTGCTAATAAAGCTAATGTTAGCTTCATGAGTTGTTTCAAAACATTGTCTCCGGCTGACAATTTTAATGTTTCAAGTTGACTCAAAATGAGAATCCTTTCAAAGGCGTTAAAAATGCACTTGATGTGGCTACATATCATATCTGCATGTCTCTGGCAAATGGTCAACATCCACACCAGCTGATGGTTCTTGTATTCCAGTGGAGAGCTAGTTATATTTAAATATCATATTTATTAATATTATTATTATATTGATATGGAAAAATTTAAAATTAGACGCTTATTTCACTGTAACATAACACTGTTGTAAATATTTGGACATGCTAATGGTTACGTGCTCTATACACAATGTTTCTGTTTTAACGTTACAAGAGAAAATATTTTTAGCATGATGACTAACCAGTGTCATCTCGGATAGCAAGTTTGTTAGTATATATGGTAGTTTAAGTGTAAACTTACTCAAATCCATTAACGTTATTACATTAGTGCAGACAAACACAGTTTAATCCATTCCTTTTGCTTTTGGATTTTTGGTTTGGGGAACGGTAGAAATGTAATGTTTATGTAGTATATACAGTATATTGCTCTTCAACAAGTCCGTATTCGACAGGCCTGGCACACCTTGTTGCAGTTGCTAGCATATTATTGGTGGTTTAGCTTGTGGTAAATTAGGATTAGAAAAATAATTTCTTTGGCTTGATTATTACAGCTGTGATGTCTAAAACTAAGAGCTACCACGGTAACACGAATGGACACTTAATAAACATGAATCAGTGGCAGGAGGAAGGGCACCCAAAGGTGTGGCAACCTCCTAAAGCTTGCGTGCATGCTGAGGACTGATGATAATGGCTCCCACAAAGCCACTTGGTTTGGCAGCAGGCCAGCCTTCCCTACCCCTCTAACAGAGATGTGCACCTTGAGCTGGTAGCACAGCCTTGGGACTTGATGCTCGCTGGCCGGCTCTGATGTGTGTTCATTGTGAGAGTAGATCCCAGGGATTACCAGGTTGAAAGCAGAGAAGCTTGTGTCTTTCTGACAACGTCTCTGTGTGCGAGGCTAAAACCACTGTAAGAGTTTAGGAAGTGGTCTAAAATAAAATGCGGTTGGTGAGATATATGCTGCCAGACTTTGTACATGGAAGCTGGTGTTACAGCTGAATGTTTTAAATCTAATCCTATACTAATACAGGAAGTTATATTCCAGGATTTTAACTGTATCCCAAATCTATACGAAATAACAATTCAATTCACCACCAATGTGGTGTGTTTAAACTGAAAGTTTTGAGTATATTGTTATTGTTTGTTTTTTTTTATTCTCCCACAATACAATGCATAAAGAAAATGTAAGAAATTAAGACAAAATCTAAATGTTGTTAAAGTTGTTGCTGCCATATCAGGACTATCTAGGAATATTGATGATTGATGCAAAAACTCTCCAGAGTCATGTTCACATACAGTCCTTTGCTGCTTAGTATTGGTATCAACCACTATTTGAGAGTTAATGAGGTTTTATGACCTATTGTGATTTGTTTTGTTTACCAGGCAAAATTATTTTGGCAAAGATCTACAGGCTCAAATCTGAACATTGCTCAAAGTCAAACACTGTTGTAATACACCTGGTAGCTGAATCTGAAGGCCAATATTTCACCAAGCAAATGTATCTGTTTGGTCTAAATACACTGAATATTTGTTATTGTATAGAAACAGTACATTAGATACATAGAAACATTTATCCTGAATTTTCACTCATAGCACAAGCAGTACCCTTTGGCTGTTGGCTACACTCTCACAGAAGTCAGTGCAGCTCTCATCAAAGTCTGACAAATTAAAATTACATTCAATTACATACAGATTGAGCTGTTAGATTTTAGGTTTAGGTTTCTATCATCAGACTTTATTTTATTTTAGTTGTAGATAGTTTAATTTTGAATGGCGTATAGTGTTTCATACCTAACTTCTCTGTTTTGTGATGTATGTGATTTGGCTGCTGAAACACCACAGTTTCCCATTGACACTAATAAAGTACTCTTTCGTTCAGGGGCGACTTTGGCTCAGGAGGTAAAGGGGTTCGTCCATTTATACCAAGGTTGGCATTTCGATCCCTGGTGAAATGTCCTGTGGCAAGACACTTAAACCTAAGTTGCTGCTGTGAACGAGACCAATCTGTAAAGCGCTATAGAAACCATTAATGTTGAAAAGGGCTGTATAAGTGGAGTCCATTTACCTTTCTATCTATGTATCTACCCCAGCAGGACAAAGAATACACAGCAAGGCAAAAGCTACATTTCTCGTCAATATTTTCTCATGGTGCCTAATTAAAAATATATAATGCCCAGACATGATGACACTTGCTCATCTGATGTTTTCAGATGAATGGGTTTTGGCTTTTGCCCACTCTACAGACACAAAGAGAAGTTAATTTCCTGTTGCCCACTCTGATAGATTTGATTACAAGAATCTTACAGACTAAATACTGTGGGCTGACTGTGTATTTATACATATTTTTACTACTTTCTCTAGTGTTTATTCTGGATTCGTAAAGTGGAGCCGTCCAACATGTTGAGGAAAGAAATGTTCTGGCGTGTGTTTTGACAGAGAAGACCCACCACTTCACACGGCCAAAGGAATCTACGAGTGATAAAAGCAAGTGGAGCGCTAAAATCCTCTCCGCCTGACAAAATTAATTTATCTATTTGTTTATGTTTGAGTGCTTGCTGTCTGACACAGCTACCACATGTTGAGCGCATCAGACATTACCTTGGGAATGTTAAACGCTAGAATGTCTATTTTGGAAAATGTCTATACTAACCATGACAAATCAGGTTTAACAGTTAATAGTTGGGTGCTGAGGCTTTATTATGAACAGGTAACGCGAAATAAATATATGCAAAGTGTGCATGGTTTGTGTATTTCAGTGGTAAATTACAAAGCAACAGACAACGACATCACCACCACTTCTCTATCCAGACCAGCCGCGTTCCCTTGGGGAAATGACCGGATACTTATTAGCCAGTGATCCAGCACATGAGGCCCTTAACCTGCCCCCCGTCATGTCCTCATCTGCTTCCCTCAAAACATACTTCCATACAGGCATGTGCACACACACCTGATTAGACCAGAGAACCACTGTCAGTGTGAACGGTTGATCCAAATTCCATTACACTAGGTTTTTAAGTTGCTCAGTTTTGGGGGCGAGAATGTAAATAATGAAAATGTAATCTGCTTTCAATGATAAGATCTGTTTTTATCTTCACTGTAAAATCACAGACAAACTAAAGTTAAACTGACACATTGGACACTGAAAATCAATGTCTCAAAGTCCAAATTACTTTCACTGCTGTTGATACATTGTAAAAAATGCCAACTTATTTTATTTTGACATAAAAAAGAAAGAAAGATCTAATTAAATTATTTAGTTTCCACCTTTATAATTTACAATCACGAGTTCAGCCATATAACTTATTACACTATTTATAGTTAACCTTATTTCAGCAATAGTATAAAGTAATAGTATTCACATTCATTACCTCTCTGTATAGCGTTTGTCATAATGGCAGAGTTCTCCATTCCTGCACTGGGTTCAAACGTCTCACAGGAAAGGACACATGTATGTATACCATCTCACTGATATCAGCCTTACTGACTCATCATTCACATCTTTAGAAACATTGGTTTCTTATTACAATACTTCCCAGCATGCATTTATGTAAAAATCTATTTTTATACTCTCATGCTACTCTCAAAATAATTCCACTTGCTTGGATTGCATTTAGTGTGAATGTCTAAAGTTTGTTTCATAGCAAAAGGTAGCATTATGAATATTCTGACACAACTGATCAATATGTATGCAGAAATATTTGCATCACTCTTTGATTTGTCAGCAGTGCACCCATATTGTTTGAGCACTACACCAAATATCTATCAGTCAGTCAGTATCTATCTGTCTTACTCAGCCAAGAGCTACAGCTCTACAGTTTACTTAGTCCATCCGTTGATCCCAGACCTGTCCCAGGCCTCCCTGTGCTCTTACAAGTCTGTGCCCTGTTTGGAAACTGGAGCATGCAGAGATAAACAGCAGTGCCTCTGCTTATCTGGCCTCTCTGTCTCAGTATCTGACGCAGCTACCTTAAGACTTCCAGGGTCAAACTGGCATCCGGAGGGGAAGCCGGTGAGGCAGGACATGGCATTTCTTTACTTTGTGGTGTTTTTCTAGGCAGGTTTGGTGTGGCCAGTAGTTTTAGTGTTCAGTGACCTCATCCTAACCTCAGTGTTTGAGGCTCTCAGCAGGAAATCACTCTCAAGGCAGGAAATCACTCTCAAGGTAAGACAATTTTCAGTTTTCATACACATTCTAAATATTCAGATCAGTAAAGTTATGGTAATGATGACAACTGCCCACTATGCACCCTTCACACCTTCCACATTGAAACCTGAATAGTTGAGTGGTCTCCCATGCAACTACAGCTATCTTAGCATCCTTGAGCAAGACACTTAACATGCTCCATGGGCATGAGCTGGTTGACTTTGCAATAAAATAAATAAATGTCCCTCAAGGTAAATCAGTAAATATGAAAAACAGGTCTTAATGTGAAACCCCTGAGTGCCTCTTGTTCTTCCCTGATAGGAGAAGAGGGGGAAGTAGACTTCCAGACATAAATATGTTGAGATGTGGGTTTGTCTCTGGGGATTGCATCTGAACAGGTCAAGCAAAACAAACAGGGGGCTTCCTCTGTCCGTTACTCACTGAACTTGGACTCAGGAGGTTCCCTGTAGCTAAAAGAGCCTCACAAAAACTGAAGTCCATTAGAACTATATTAGTATATATGTGTGTGTGTGTGTGTGTGTGTGTTAAACAAAATATCAGGACCAGACAACACCATATTTTCCACAAACTCCACACAGAAAGGCCCAAGCCAAGTTCTGTCCAAAGACATGCAGTTTAGGTTAATTGACAACTCTACATACATAGGTGTGAATGTGTGTGAAAAGTCTCTGTGTGTCAGCATTGTGATTGACTGTCAGCTGAGGTATAGGTAATAGATGGATGGATGGAAGATGGTCACTGTGTGCGATTAGGTGATCACAGAGTCATGCATTCCTGTAGTGAAATGGCAAGAGACGTTTTCATTGAACCTTTATTTTACCAGAATAGGCCCAATTACAGTTAACATAACACAAATTACACAATTTATGACACAAAATCAAAATTAGACAGAAATGTGGTTATAAAATCATGAATCATGACATGTCAGATGTCCACATGTTGGTTGGACCCTGACCAAGCATAGCTTGATGTCTTTCATGACCCGCATGAGATACAAACCGGCGCAGGTGATCGGAAAAAAGACGCCAGTGGCCCACTTGTGATGTTATGTAGCTTGTCTTACAGTATGACAAACTGAACGGGATAAAAAAGAGCAACTGTTGTGTGTGACAAATTTGTTCCTTGTTTGTCCATATTTTTTGTTTTTTAGCAAATTTCATGAAAATACCTAAAACAATGTATCAGTACAAAATCTGTACTTTGTGACGTAAGCCCATTGGTTCCTACTGCGCATCACAGATATAAAGTTTTGTTAATTTAAAGGGCTCTGCAATGTCCCATTCTCTGTGAGTGTTTCTAGCAGCAGGCTTTGGATACACAGATAATACAAATTATTGTTGGTTATTTGTCTTTTTATGGAGTTTGAAATGAAAAAAAAGGAAACAATGAAAAGAAAGAAAGAAATATTGTATACAATGTCGTAAGGCAGAATATAAAGTTAGCTCTTTTTAAAAATGTGCATGTTCTTGCTGTGTTGGAGCATGTGAGGAGAAGCGGGAGGAAAGACAGACAGCAACAGGCCTCTCCTCTGTGCCCTGCCCAGCTCTGCTATTCATCATCAGGTGGAAAGACTGTTTACTGCTGAGGTCAAGGTCCCAGGCACATGTTTATGGGTTTTCTCAGATGAGCCATTGTTGTTAAAGCGCACCCCGTGCATGCAATGGCCACACTAAAGATCATATCTAACAGGGCCCCTCTGCACTGGGGCCAAAAGAAGCCCATTTTAACCACATTCATAAGATCAAGCCACAAAAGGACATTTAAAACCCATTTAGAGTTTGAGGATAAGACATCAGCCGAGCTTGGTTATCTATCCCCTGTGGCTATTTCCCTTCTCAGCCTTTATATATCTCTCCACGTTAATGCAAATCTCATTTTATTTGCACTTTGATTTGCCCTGAGAAATGCTGAATTAAACATAATATTATATTTCCGTGGCCACTCTTTATAATTCCATAACCTGCAAGCTGAAAGCAGGAGCTCTGGCTTTCATTTGCTCTCTTTTTTCAGTGTGGGAGGTTATGTGACCGCTCTAACCTTTTTAACATTAAAGTTTTTCCTTCTCTCAAAAGATCTTTGTGATAATCCTCTCCTTCCCCCCTTTGCTCTTTTGATTCCCCTGTGGGGTGTACAGGAAAATGCTTTTACTGCGGCCCTACTCCTCTGCCCTCCTCTTCGTTACCCGTCACTCCTCCTCCTCTCCTCTCCTTTCAAGCCCAGCAACACCACGCTGTTCCTAACTCAGCCCGGCTCAGTGCAGGAGCCAGGAACGTCCTGTGTGGTTGACGTGGTGGTGGCGTCCCTCATCTGTGGAGCATTATGAGTGAGAAGTAGATTAAGGCTGTCTACCCAACACTGGGCAGACCTCTGCAGTCTGCAGCCAGAGTCGGGGGGTAAGGGGGTCGGGGGTTGAAATGTACACACCTTTTTTGACAGGAGATTCTTTTTCAGTCTACTCATAGGGAGTTTCAAATGTTAAATTTAGTCATTTTACTTTGGTAGGTTTTGCACCAGACATTTGGAATTTTTCAAGTCTATCTTCAAGGAATAGTTTAAAGGTTATTCACATTCTTACCAAGAGTTAGATGAGGACATCATAAACATACAAGCATGAGAGGAAAAAATGGGAAAGACAAGAGGAAACAACAGCTAAATATGGTCTATAGACTATAGCTAGCTTACAGGTTTGTATATATATATATTTATACAAACAGTCCAGTGGTCAAATTTACATGAAAGAATTTAGACTGCTGAAGCCTCACACATACAATTCATTTGCACAGAACAAGGATTGTGGATTTTGTCCCCTATTTCTTACCATAGAGTGTCTCTTCAAAGTATCTGTTAGATACGGCCATAGAGAGGATCAATTAGATGAAGAATTTGATTAGGATAAAACCTAAAACCTTTTTTAACCCTGTAATTTTACCTCCATTAAGGAAAATTGTGAGTAGTGTTCCAGTACGTCTTTGCTTGGGCATTGTATCTGGTACTCTTTCTAGCCATGGGATGGGGGAGTAGTGACAGGAGGAGAGGGATGTGGGCATGGGGTGTGAGGAGGGTGGGAGGGTGAGGGTTAGTGTGGCAGCCTGGGACAGACAGACATAATTTAGACCAGAGGTGGAACCTGAGAGCCCTGCAGTCTGACAGGAAGCACTGGCTTAACTCCTGTCCCATTAAGATGACAGGAGGCTTGGCCTAGCCTGGTACAGGTTGGCTTTGATGGGACCTGGGTTAGCCTTAGCTCAGACCAAACAAGACTCAACTGTGCTCTTCAAAAAATAAACTTGTACTTTTTTTGTAATGGAAAATGAAAACTGTAAAAAAGAAGATCTATACAACTCATGTCTCTGCCCTAAATATGGAGCTATAGCCAGGAGGTGATTAGCTTAGCTTAGTATAACAACATTAAGCTGGGGGAAACAGCTAGCCTAGCTGTACAAAGTAAAAAAAAAATAGACCAGCACCATGAGCTTAGTAATTAAAACATTGTCTCTTGTTTGGTTATTCCATACATTAACACAAATGTACAAATGACAAGTTGTGGGTTTAGTTAGAGTAAAGTTACATTCTGTCACTATCGATGACTAGTAGTTTGATCTCTTTGTCTTTATGCTGGCTAAGCGATTTGTTTGCTGGCACTAGCTTCATATTTAGCATGCAGACATGATAGTGGAATTGATCTTCTCATCTAATGCGGGACAAGAAAGCAAATAAGCGCATTGTCCAAAATGTTGATGTATTTTGTTGCATCAAAATAAATATCTGGAATAGTTTTAATATCATCTCAAAATAATGAGCATCATCTCAGCAGGTAATTATAAAATACTAAACTGAACCATTAAATTGAAAATAAAATAAAATATATTACTGATTTACTAAATAAGCCCTGTAATACTAACAGTGTTTTAACTTAATAAGTCAATGAACTTGAGTTTTGCACATAAAACATAAGACCAGAACCCACCTGACCTCAAGTTGCCCTGACTGAACTTGAGTGGTACTGCCAAATTTAAGATCTGAACTTGACACGAGAACTGAAGCTATATATTTGCTTTACTTCAACCAATACTCACCGTTATGCATTTTTTATGCTCTCTTTCGCTCTGCCCTCTGGGCATTGTCTATCTACTTGCAACATACTCACACAGATACATTTTCTAAATTACATTTGAAAATACCAAACCCGACTGGAGCCCATGCTCTATCCGGCCGGATTGGGTACAAAGTACATTTATTAGTCATTGTACAACCCAAGGCAGCACAATGAAATTAAAGTTGTAGCATTACACATATATACACATACAACATTACACACACATACACATATCCAAAACAATATATACAGTAATGTATATACATATATTATACAATGGTAGCAGTATTCTAGCATGTATCCCATCTGACAAAAGACAATCATACCCACATCTTGTTCGGAACCAGTTACTGTCTGTCTATGAACACTGAGTGATTGACACCATCACTGAAGTTCTTGTTAATAAGTCCATAAAGACTGTGAGCTGGCTGACTAACAGCCTGGTGCCATGTTAGAGCCTCTGTCTGGCACAGTGGAAAAGAACATGAAGCCTATTTAACTGTCTGTGCTTTTAATATGGCGTTGCAGGGAGAATCGGCTCCTATTAAAATAAAATGCTGCATTGCTGTGTTGAGTCGAAAGAATCTACAGTCTGGCAGCTTCTGAGACACAGGAGTAATGTAAAATCAGGTTTTTGAATAGAGCTAGAACTTCGTAAATGTTAGTTCATTTATGTCTCCCATATGTATATGAAAGAGGCTTTACCATAATGTGACGTATCCTTGAGTTTGAACAGGTGAGTGATCAAAGTACCGAGGTATGGTGTTAGATTTTATGTTTCATCTAAACAGGAGGAAAATTAAAGGTTAAAACATACAAAAACAAGTGTAAAAGCACATACTATATGCACATACAAAAATGTACAAACATCAACTCACGTCATCAGAACTTCACTCCCAACTTCCTGTCCCTCAAGTCAGAATAGTGAGAACTGCGTGTGTTTAAGCATTTCGGACACTTAAGTCATTCACAGAGTAGGTCTGCTGTGTATGTGTGGGTAAGAGAAAGACAGTGTGCCCCTACGAGTGGGATTAGTGTGTGCGTGTGTGAGACATATCCGCTGTTGGCAGGACCTTTCCGTTCTCACAGCAGCGTCCAGGAATTTTTCATCGTCCCTTTCCCTGTTTTCATGACCAATGTGTGATGTCATCTCCATGAATTTCAAACACTATGATGGTTTATTCCCCTCATTTCCCCACTGGTGCTTTTTGCATATAACTGTGAAATTTGAATTAAACTTGCATGGACTTATTCTCCATATTCGCTGCTTTTACAGACTTAAGTTGAAGTTGTCGCTGCTAATACTGCTAAAGCTAGCTGAGCTCTAGCCTTTTGTTTATATCTTTTTCTACCCTCGCTGTGTTCAATTACATGCAGTTGCAACAATCCAGCTTCACCACAAGGACCATTAAAGTTTCATCTAATCTAAAGTCAGTGAGGGACCACACTGTCACAGGAGGACCTCTACATGTTTGTTTGGGCAGCAGGATGGCTGTTGTAGTGTCCATGAGGAAAGCGTGAGTTAACAAATGTGCATGTTTGTGCATGCAAATTAATATGTGAGTGGAGGGGGTGGTGGGAAGCCATGAGCAAGCTGAGTGGGACATGGCAGCAGCCCCATAAAAATCCAACAGGAACCAGATGAGGTGCGATTAGTGCTGACAGGCAGACGGGTAGGCTTCCTCTCTGCCCTGCTGTGGAGAGAAGCACTGTTTGGTCCGACCACAGACCCCAAAACTGTCTCGGCAACACGGTAACTTCACATCGGATCTCCCCAGTGAGGATCACATTCAGTACAATGGGTTGATTATAAGGTTGAATTGCACCAGATCAACTTTATAAAAAGAATGAGGTCAGGATGTGTCAGAGAAAGGGTGCCATGTATAAATGAAACAGTTGGATCCCAGCTGAATTATGGGTTGTAGAAACAATTTGTAAGCATTTGCAGCATCACCACTAGTCCAAGAGCTTTTCCTCATGCTGCATTCATTTGAATTTTGAATTAGAGCATCAGCAAATGGCCTGACATGAAATATGAATTCATGACCACATTCTGGATCAATTTTCACATTTTCTCTCAGTTCCAATGGCCTCACTGCTGTGAAGATTCTGAACTCTCCTCCAGAATGGTGCAGTAGTTGTACAATGAGGAGAGCTGTAGTGTGGTCCAAGACGCTGGGACCCGGGTGTACCGACAGCTGGAGCTCCCTCACAGCTAGTCTCTAATTAATTAGATTTGAGAGGCAGACACTGACACGACCAGGATAGGATGGTTCTCACGACCTGTGGGGAACTCCTTTGCGACACGATATGCTGGTGTATAATCAAATTTGGGACAAAGAGTCGAGGATGCGATTGGCATCAGTGAGCTGCAGCGGGTTTTTACTTGCAAGTTTGACAAGTCGTACTTGAAGTGAAGCTCATCAAGCATTGGAAAGTAATTGCTGAAATCTGGGGGCAAGACACACAAGCACTTAGATGATGGAACAGGTTAGAAACAAACCCCCAGGTTAGCCAGACGTATTAGCTGGGAAAAACAAAGAGTAATGGTGCTGTCTGATCATCTAACTGCTTATGTTACTTACCTAATGGGACTTTGTTGCAGCAATACCGCCATGTTCCTAGACATCAACAATCAACAACAAAAAAAAGACCCCAATTGAAATAAAATGGAGCGTTGCTGGCTCGCTCATCAGCTGTTTGTCTACAAGCAATGACTAGTAACTACTTATACATGCAGGGGCACAGTGCGGCTATTATTACCCGACACTTCGTGCTATTACACTGCTGATACTCTCTTGCTAATGCTGTTTGCTGCCGCAGCTCCCTCCACCACTGCTAACCCTAACCCCAACCCAACTTTCTGATGTTGTCGACTTAACTAAGAATTAATTAGTACGTTTGTTATGAGAGCTGCCAAATCTACCTGATTAACCAGTAGTTATAAATTTCAGATTCCTTAATGAAGGTGCACTTGAATAGTGGTTTAGTGGCCTTTCAACTTTCAAGACAACATCTCCAAACTCCAGCTCCAAACGTATCAGTATGAATACTTTTCCTCATAACCTCATGAAAACCCTGCAGGGTGAATCTCTATATTTAGTCATTTTCTTGCTCTGTGTTGCATGCTGTTGATTAGACTCATATTTAGCAGTTCAGTGTTGTTCTGCTCCAGTAGCAGAGTGTCAGGCGCCTGCTGAGTGCTCCACTAATGAAACTCATTCCCCTGCATGGCTGTCTCCACGGTAGCTTCACCCCCCACCCCTCCAACACACACACACACACACACACGCACACACAATCCCCCCAGCTCCCCATGTCGGCTGGCTACAACATGCGTCACAGCTCCAGTTAGCTTCTACCTGCCTCTCATAAAGTAGAAGAGCACTTATAGCCCCAATATTTTCCCTGCAGTGTATTTTCTCCTGTTTCCTCGTTCCCTCCAACAGCAGCAGGAAGAAGAGGAAAAGCTCCAGTTGGGTAGGAGTGTGTCGTCAACGTGGACGAGTAGTAAAGTGTGCTGGGTGGGTGGGCCCCCTGTGGAAGGTCATGGAAAAGACAACATTACACAGTCACTGAAAAAATACAGATCCTGACAAGTTGTTTGATCCAGTATTGTATATACAACTCTTACGTTTCCTAAAACCAGTTAAAAACACATTTGAAATTCAAATTAACTTGTGTCCAGATTTTTTAAAAGTTTAAAAGTTTTTTCTTACTACCTATTGATGGAAGAATGTTCCTTGTACTGCCAAGCTGACGCTTATTTACCCATGAAAGTTAGCTGTTTGAGTCCTTTTTTAAGATCACAAAATTTCTCTTATTACTCCATGATCTCAACGTAACAAGCTGTCACACCACTTTCTCATTTTTGTTAAATAAATATTCAGTAAGTTATTCATAATGCTGGAACTTTTTCTGATCATTATCAAAGTGATTATGTCATAATAATAGTAAACCAAAGCTTGTTATATCTGTGTCATAATGTAATCACTATAGAATTTTGCCAAAGTAATTACTTTGTGGTCACAAGAAAACAACCTGTGAGACGTAATTACCAGCATACCTTCCCCAACCATGTCAATGCAAAGCCTGTGCATGTAGTCAGCACTGCACACATCAGAAACGTATGAGTTGCAGCCTTGCTAATCGTTAAGAGCCACAATATCAACAACAGCAGTTCCCACAGCTATAACCATGTTCATAGTCTAATCCCACTGCCACAGTCATAATTTTTAACCTCAGTTTATTTTCTTAACGTCAGCTGCAAAGATACAGACTTGAGCAAAAGTTACCTACCATGACATATTTGCAGCACAACTCTCAACCTGCAGTGGCAAACAGACTAACCTAAGTTATGTCACGTTAACTAACAGAATGAATACTACAACATTACTATTACCAATACATTTACCATGAGGTTGCTGTAGACAGCTAAACTTTTGTAAAATCTTTATTATTATGTGTCATCTGCAATGCATTCAGCTAAGTTTTGTTTCAGCGCCCAACTTTGTGGGGTGACTGAGGGGGCAGGTTTATTTTCATGTGACTTTATAAGCATGTATGAATTCACTTGTTACTGTTAGTGGAAAAGAAAAAGGCACATTTTGTAAAAAATAAAAAGAGTGAAATTCCTGGGGAAAAAAACAAAGAAATAGAAAACAAGTGCATGTAAAGAAAATGAGAGGAAGGCCAGCAGTGTGCTTGCTTCAGGTAGACTGGCTCAGGCAGAGCAGAGACAGGAAGAAATTCCCAGCGGGAGGGCCAGCTCATTATGATATCCTGTTACAGCCTGGAGCAGCCTACCAGCTACAGTTCAGTAGACGTTTTTAGACTCCCTCCCTCTCTCTCTTCCTGCCAGTCTCTGTTCTACACAGGACAGTGAATGAGAAATATGTCTCCCTCAGAGGTCACTCTTTGCTCATTTAAACATGTTAGCCTCTTTTCAGGAGAGTTTTGTATCTCTCTTTTTTTGTAATTTTCCACTTATTGCAAACTGCTCTTCTCCGCTTTAAGGCTCCCCCTCCCCTTTCCTTACTAGTGTTCCTTCTCAGTTTTTATTGCACACAATGATTATACATCACTGAGGCTGCCTTACCTTTTCATTTCCATGGAACCAACTCCCAATTACACTCATCAAAGATGGGGAGAGGAGGAGGGAGGGTGCAGGTTTGGTTACAGTTTCAAACGCCACTAGACTTCCTGTTGCTGAGAAAGAGAGCCTTAGTAAAGCTGAAGGGTTTCTTTTTTTCCCTCCTTACAAATGATAACAGCCAATGTTTTCCAGACATGACACGCATCTTCAAAATGACTGTTCAAAGAATGCAGTAAAAGTCTAAAACAGATGCATCTCAGTATGCTAACTGCTGGGTTGTTTTGACAGAAACACATCAAGGCCTTTTAAAAACAGGCATTACAACATCGCGGCACAGACAAAATCTCCTTTAAGATAAAAAAAAAAAGATCAACATTTAATTTCAGAGAAAAACCTGATCATGTTCTCAGCTTTGTCCTGATATAAAGCAGATCCAAAGACAATACTGATACACCAATAGCTTTTGATTATGAGGTTTTACATTTGTGACTCACCAGCACTGTAGCATCACTCCTTTCTTCGTCCTTTATTCATAATTCCATTGGCAGCTACTTCTGTCCCATCAGAAACAGTTGCAATTTTACATTTGCCATTAGCAGAGGTGCTGAGAGGCCCAAAAATGTAATGAGTTTTTGACGAAGCCGCAACTTTATGAGTTTTCAGGAGAACACGTACCACACAGGGAGATGCTGGTGGATGCAGAGATGGTAGTTGGAAGTGTTCAGAGTTTTTTCATGTGTTTGTGTGTAGCTCTGTGCATTTAGTGAATACGTATAAATTCCATGCCCTGATTTGTTACCACAGACGCCAAACCAAAGTGTAATTGCATGCAAGTTTATGAGATTCATTCAACATAGTGGGTGATTTGGCAAAATAAATGTGTGTGTCAAGGGGTGGGTATGGTATAGAGCACACACTCACTCTCTCTCTCACACCCACACCCACAGACATATAGACATTAAATGAAAGGCTTACATTGTCTGTAGTTCACCTTGGTAATTCAGTAAAGGTTATGTGGGAGGCGTCAGAGCAGAGCAAGATAATGTCTGCGTTTTCCCTCATTTCCGACCAAATTATGTGTAATAGTTCAGGGCTTCATTGAATCAAGACATTATTTGGGTTACAGTAAATGTCATCCAACAGTCAGGAGGTAGAGAGCAGGGGAAGGAGTCCACCAGCTAACCAGCAATATATGGATTTAGTTTGCATAAAATCTGTTCATGTAAATAAATAAGGGTCTTTGTATGAACTCAGTGGACGGACAGTCCTGGAAGTGATCTACTGCTGAGTTCTGACCACATTATGCTGTGACATCATGTGAATCAGGGTGGGGTCAGCAATCCCAGTCATGCAGTATTTCTCTCAGTATTTAAGGAGGTGCCATGTCCTAAGCCTGTTTGTGTAATTATGGACAGGAGTTGAGCGTTTGGATCTAGTGAAGATACATCAAGCAGCTTGCACCTACAAAAACGAAAGTCAGTTTGCCTCTGGTGGGTTGTAACCATACAGATCTTTTTGGTTTAATTTGTCCAAGTCTGTCTGTGAGATTTGTACCTCCAACCCAATACACTAGAGGTTAATGGAATTTAGTTTGTGGTCCTTAAAGCTGTAGAGAAAAAGAACCTTGAAAATCAGGCAAAGTAGTCTGACAATAGATTTTAAAAAACGCTGCATTGTTGGAGATGCAGTATTCACACAGGAGGAAAAATCTATGCTATTTGAATTGACTTTCTCATGATGTATGAGAGACTCAATTCTCACACGAGGAAACATTAACACATTGTCACCACATTGTTAGGTTGTTCCTGGACTATACAGCACATCATGAGATATAATGTGTTGGTGCGCTATAGAGGTCGTTGGATTTTGATCCCTTTTGACAGAGCCAGGCCGCGTGCTAATCTAACCATCTGTTGGCTATAGCTTCATATTTACTCTCCACGAGAAAACAAATAAGCAAATTCCCTCAAATGTTGAACTATTCCCTTAAGAAGAACTGGTGTAGCTGATCCTGGGTCTATCGTAGACGAACAAACTTTAAATGGACTTCAAAGCACTTTTTAACACTAACGGTTCTCAAAGCACTTTTACAGATCGGTCTCATTTACCCATTCACATACACATTAACAAACAGGTGGAGACAGAACTGCCCTCCACCGGGAGTCTTTTTGAGTCCATTGGGAGGCCAACACCTTGTATGACCTTCCTGGTTCAACGTCTTTAGCAGGTTGGATGTTTGGGGCCCGATCTTCACCTTGCTCATTGAATATCTGGAAACATTACAAGTTGCTCTGCTATAAAATGAGCTTGTAAAAGGCCCAATCAAACATCTTGTAGTTTCTGATGCCTCTGTTGGACACATTTCTCTTCCTGGTGTTGTTTTCTGTGGTACACTGCCAGAGGCACTTGTTGTTATGATAATGTGTACCTCGCTCTGGCCTGGGAATGGTTTACCATCGTAATTAGTGTTTGTAAGCAGCA
This sequence comes from Nannoperca obscura, assembly GCA_036024295.1. NCBI lineage: Eukaryota > Metazoa > Chordata > Actinopteri > Centrarchiformes > Percichthyidae > Nannoperca > Nannoperca obscura. The sequence continues at coordinate 19,242 of JAVQJL010039661.1, forward strand.
CTGAAGGAATAAGAAGAACCACCTGGAGACAAGCCTGCATTCACACACTCGTGCTCAGACACACACACCTAGGATGCCGAAGGAAGAACAACTGGTTTTCAGTGCTGAGTTCAAAGTTTCAGCTGCATTTTTTTCTCTCTTCACAAACTCACAGGCGTGAGAACATGAACATGGGCTACCACTACCTTTTTAGGAACGTTTCTTCCGGATCGTAGATCAGGGACGAGAAATAAGTACTTTTTCTGCACACCTGGATGTTGCATAATATAAAACATGAAGGTATTTGAACAATGATCATTTCTCCCATAATTTTCCAGGAACAGAAGCTTTCTTCCAGCAGCACCCAATCATCGTTTAACCCCCGAAACTGGTTTCAACCAGCTCAACGGGACTTTCTGATTACTCTGAGAGACAACAAAGAAATGCACATTACACATCTATGAATATCTTAGACATACTTACACTATTAGCAGGGTTGAAGTCAAATTGAAATTTGAATTCTTCTTTTTGTGCAAGGAAATATAAACTAAGATGACAATGCAGCTATTGAGAATATGTTTCTGTTTTGTATTGACATAGTGCACATAGTGCTTGGGTTGAAAGCGTAAACAGACAGAGACAAAGAAAAACAATAAATAATAAATAGATAAACCTAAAAAAGTCAAAAACTTCACGAGTCTTTTGGCTGATTTAAGTTATCAGGAGAGAGATTTCCTTCCTCCACTTCAAAAACACCTGTCAAGTTTCCAGCTTTACCACATTTTGACATGACGTTTTAAAAATCATTACATGTCAACTGTGGACAAACTTCTATCCTCCAGTCCTGCTCACAGACCTTTTGAGTGTCTAGGACAGCTTTTGCAGGTCCCCTCGCCCTGTCATTTGAGCTGTTCAAACCTTGAGAAACCTCTTATCTTCCCTTGGTTTCTCCATTCATTTCATCCGTAGGGCTCTGTTCTAGCGCCAACTCATAATGACTGTGCCGCTAAACATAGGTCCCTGATGTTTACGTAGACAGAGACTGAGGTGAACATTTGCATATACAGTACCAGTCAAAAGTTTGGACACATTCCAAACTTCTGACTGGTACTGTATGGTGCAGAGTGAATGGTAAAAGGAGGTAAAGTCTGACAGTAGCCTGCAGTTTTTTTGTGATGTCCTGGATCATTACATTTTTGAGGCCTTATTTAGGGTTTAAAAAGTGTCATTACTTGACATTATAAATCATTATGGGATTTGGGACGTCTTATGGGCCAAGATCCACAAAAAGGGCTCTGTTCATTTTATGCTGTAATGCACAGATAGAGTTGGCACTGTCCACTGTCTAATTCCTACAGACTTCAGTTTTTGATATTAGCCAAGCTACAATCCCAGCTGGGCGTGTATTGCGTCTAAACATTAATAGTAGTTTAGAGAATGTCATACTGTACGTGCCAGTTATTCAGCCCATAGGAAGGTTTAGCATGTAGTGGGCAGTGACGTGTGTGCTCATAAGCTCACTGTTTCCATTCCAGCAGAGCAGGATGATGTCAAAGCCTGAGGTGCCCAACATGAACATTATATGGTTTAAATCTATTATGCTCTAAAACAGTTATTGGCTCAAACACTTAAACATACAATCACATTAACACAAAGTCAGGATCCTGATGGCTGAACTAAACCAACAGCTATGTGACCAACAGCTTTTATGACATTCATAATGAGTTGTTAAAGGTCATTTTGAAAGAGTGTAGAGACAGAATGGATAATTTTTCTCCCTCAACGGAACAGCCTGTAAACACAACAGCATTAATTTGGAGTCATGTTCTTGACCACCAAGAATGTAAGTCCAATATTCACTCTTCTATTAGCTCTGTTTTGGTTTCTTGAGGGAAGTATCTGGCTCTTTAGCCCCGCTATGTTCACCAACTAGCCGTTCATTTAGTGCTAGTCAGGTAGTTTACAGTGGATTTATCAGTTTTCTGATCCAAAACATCTGCCTGCTACTGGAAACAAGTTGGATGAGAGCAACTGGACTAAACCAAAGTGCAGCTTTAATTTAAAGGGGCAATACCACCATTTAAAAACACTTCATTACAATTAATAGTAATTATAGTTAATGAGGTTTGGAGAAGGCATCTTTGTTTCTGTATATCAAATGTGTATTTAGGCACATGTATTTAGTTACTTTCCGCCACTGCAAACCAATACATTGTATCAATGATGTTGGGTGATAACCTGCCAATGTTGTTAATGTTTTATTTTCTCGTTTTAGTTCTAGTAAAAGGATTACATGTTTCAGTTTCTTAAACATTTTCAAAACAGGCAAAAAAGGGCTGTTTTCCTAATTTGTGAAAAGCCATCGTACAAGGTTTTGATTGGATAACAGCAGTTTATTATGATGACCATTTGCAAGATGAAAGAAACCTTTAAAAACCCAAGTCACAGGAAATACATTAGTGTCTTCAGGATGTAAATAAGTGTTTTAGTTAAATTTTAGTACAGCTGCTCTGCTCATAATGCCCTGTGTGTGTGTGTGTCATTGATGGTTCATCAGTATGCATGACATGTGTTCAGGCTTAACAAGCAGCTCTTTGACTGTTTACCCTCAGCGTTTTGTTTGTCCTGCCGGCTCCTTGCTTTTATTCTGTTTGTAGAAGAAGAGGAGAGAATAAAAAAAAGAAAAAGAAAGGGATGGTACTGGGAAGTGACTGAGGGGTGGGCAACAAATGCCCATGTCAGCAGAGGAGTAGAGACAGAACACGGCAAATATTTACAGTGCTGTCCGGTGGACTCCAAAGGAGGCCTGCTTAATAAACGATAGCATCTCCCACCAGCAGACAGTGGTTTGTGGACAAACACTCGGCTACTGAATTACTCTGGGGTTGTGTGTGTGTGCTTAGGCAATGAGCGTAGGTGTGTATTTGTGAGCGTTAATTAAAGCATCTTGCACATTCCTTAATTTTGAATCCATGAGTGGTGTTTTCAGGGTGGGGCTTCAATACACAAAGTGCACACACAGGCACACAAACACAGAACAAACACACTTTCATTCTTTCCTTCTTCATTTCTTCTAGGGATGTTTTCCTCAGCTGTTCAAGGGAGTAGCATGAAGATAAATGAAGGAACACTCACTTGACCACACACACACTACCGCACAACTCAAGATAACCCTCATATCTGTGTGTGTGTGCTGCAGAGAAGGAGGGAGGTGTTACAGTAAAGCTACCAATACTTTGCCTCACATTTCTGAAAAACAACTCTGAAGTGTCCTGAAAATGAACCATCAGGCTGTGAGGTTTCGATCCAACAAACACAATACCATTCTCTTTATGTCACTGAGTGCCCTGTGTCAGACAGCATACACAGCAGGCACTGTATCCAGCTCTCATTTCCCTAAATTTAATCAAAATCATACTCACACAAAGCTCTACAAACAGGCATCACAACTCACAAAACATATAGTATGTATGGTCTCTGTAATCACATGAATGCTGCGGGTGTACAGATAGCTAATTGGAACTGGCATCAAATCCACGAGCGTGAGCCAACGCTTTGGAAAATAGGAATAAAGAGATTGGAAGAGGCACAAAATTACCCCGGGGCGCATTCAAACATCAGAGGACAGTTTTCTCTTTCTGCTGCCCTGTTTGTTTTGTAACAGTTATACGTTTAGCTGTGGCTGCTCTTGTTCCAGTCAGAGCAGGCGACTCTGAGCAACAGCGCTACACAAGGCAGGATTCAGCAAGTGTTACTTTAATGGTAGCATGAACCTGTCCACAGTGACAACTCTGAAGTTCTTTCGAGCTTTTGATCATTGATCATCATGCTTTTGGTCACAGGTCATTGGTCATGGCTGCAACTTTACAGCTTTGTTTGGCTCTCACCGGTCTCATCAGCTTTGTTTTCAGCTGCAGCAACTAAAAAGCCAGATCATTTTCTCAGTAGTTGGTGCAGAGACCAAAAACAGAGCTAAAAAGAGCAAAACAGAACCTTCGACTCCAAATGCATGCTAATGTTGTTTTGTATCTGCCGGGTGTGTAAATAAGCAAGTGTTTGCTAACACGTAAATCATATGAACTTTAAGGTCACAATCAATGCAGCTGGTCATTTTTTTATTGTTAAAGTGTTATAAAAGATTTACAGTTAAAAAAAAGCATGTTATTTCAAATGACATTTATAGCACCAACTCTCACGGTTTCTTTTCTTTTGTGTCTATCCTTTTTTCTTTGAATGATGCATGCACAATTACAGCTTCTTTGCATTCCCTTCCCATTCTTCTTTTGACTTTATATTACTGAAAGCATTTTCTGACTGACTGACTGTCTGATTTACTGTAAACTGCGGTGATATTCAGGAGACTACAGGAGCTACTTCTGAGTTTTTTATAATGGTCTGCTCCACTTAAAAACATAGATAACAACAGATACTTTCCGGTTAAAAATGGTTAATACCTAAAACACTGAGAGCCTACTGTATAAAATTGGTTCAAGTCAATATAGGTGATTTGTACCTTTAGAGAACCCCCTCGATAATAGTTTTATGTGTCATTATATAATATGCTTTTTTATATAGACTGAATATAAATGGAGGGATCTTCCTGCAACCTTATTATTGGCCATTGTTTCTGGAAATAACACTGTATTCACCGAGTTAAAGGAATAGTTTAATAATTTGGGTAAATTCTTGACGTTGAACCACGCCCAGGCTACTTCCCTCAGATGTATGGATGGGCTTCACAGTTGCATGGGGCTAGTTGTTTGGGATGGGGCAGCAGGTTGCGTGCCATGCTTGTGATTATGCATAAACTTACAGCAGAAACCACGCTGCTTGCGTGACGCTGCCACAACTTTTGCACGTATTGGCAGCAGCTGCACGTAGTGCTGTCTGATTCAGATGCAGCACCTGCAGAAGAAAAGAAAACTGGACGTTGTGGCAGTGGAAGTGTTTGAAGTGACGAGATGTGACAGGAGGAACGGACCTAATCAAGCACTTGGTAACGACCCAGCTCTTCCTTTTGTTGTGGTTTCTGTTGTTGCTTGGATCGTGTAAAGCCTTAAGGACTTGTGGAGGCTCTGTCATTGGCTCAGCCTGGGAGTGTTTATCTCACTCTTATCAGGAACTCTTCCTCTCGTCTACCACTTGACATAGAATGCCCACCACACTATGTTTAGAAAGGGGTCTTAGAATGAGGCAACTGACTCATCAGACCACAGACTGATTTACTCACACAGCACGCACACACACATACAATGTCCAAGTGTGCAATCTGCAGCCCTCAGGTACTCTAAACACACACGCCATGTTGCGTGCTCTCCCTGTGTTTAGTCTTAAAATGTCCAGGAAACGCCCCTCCTTTGAAGCTCCTAAGAAGCCCGAGCATGCCTTCCAGCGTCTCCCCTGTTCTGGGTTTAGAGCTGCTGTGGCCTATATGGATCCAGTTAGAGCCTCACTATAGGAGCGTTCATATTTTGTCTTTATGGGCATGTAAAACATTCTGTTTATATTATAATGCACCACAGAACGGTCTATTAGCCATAATAGGCTCCTTGGCAAACCTCCAAATAATGAATAAAATAAACAATGTGTGTATTCTTTCCCGTCACAGCCAGCCCTGCTAAATGTAGTAACAGAGAAACACTGCGACACGGGCGATAAAACCGGTTTAAGAATAATTCAGTGAATTGAATTAGCTGTTTAGCCCCGAGCAGTGCAGAGAGAACACATAAAACATGAGATTTGTCAAATACATTTACTTAGCTGCTGGGGCTGCTCGGGTCCCTTCAACCACTTCTCTCTTGAATTTTAGGAGAATACAAAAGTGGCATTCTCTCTTTAACAAGACATTTTAAACATGTTACAGTGCTTTTTATTGGTGTGTTCCGTGATTCTGAGGAAGAGAGATTTATTCTGCTTTGACAACTACAGGAATACTCTTTTGTGGGCTTTTACTTGTCCTAGACATCTAAGTGACACAGATACATTTGTACGCTGGTCAAAGAAATAACTTTAAGCAGATTGTAACACAGTGTGGCCTCTGGCATATGAGCTTTTTGTTGATGATAACATTTAGAATAATTATCCATGCTTTCAAATTGTGACAATAAATGATAGAAGAGTAAATCAAACTTAATTTTATTTCAAACATTAAATGAAGCCTAAGACTTGCCAGTCAATTAGCCCTTTTTCAGTGCAGGAACTATTTTAGGAACCCATGAACCTTTCTGGCAACTTAAGATCTTTTTTTCGTTGGTTTCTGTTGGCATTCTTGCGTTATATTGACAGGTGACAGTGTTGCACTGGTTGTTCACACTCAGGAAACTGTTTCTACTTTGGAGGCAGGCACTTTTCAATCTGTTTCAACTTCTTCATTTAAACATGACAGTCACACGTCAGTAATCTTCAAAGAACAGTACTGAGCATGCCTTGTTCAAGGACGGGAGCTGCCTCTCAAACAAAGCTGTTTTTGTTTAGTTATCAGCTTATTTACCTAGACTCCATGGTACTTAAGATGCAGCGGAAAAGCCAACAGCAATGCACATAAGTTTCTTTAAGTTCCTGGGGCTATTTGATTGAAAAAACACTAAATTTGGAGGTTTATGTGGGAAAGGAATGTTGACATCTGTTGACAGTTGAACAGATATGAGTATGAATATTCTGCAAAAGCATTTCCACATTAGGTTTACTATCTGATAATGCATATTAGTTGTTCAGAGACCGTGTTAAATTGGGACAAAGAACTATTAAACTGAATGGTGAAGGTTGCCAAACCCAACTTTATAAACAGTTCTTAGTTGGATTTGAGCTAGAGGGTGGATACCCGAGCCGAGCCCAACAGGACCCTGCCGGGTTCAGACAAACATTAAGAAATGATGTTCGGGTTTGGTTCAGCACTGGGGTTTGTTATTTACATGACAACACATTAACACAGCACACAGGCAGTAAATATTCACGCAGCCTAACTAAGGATGGAGCACCTCAAACTACATTTGTCATTGTGGAAGTTAAAACAACTACTGAAAGCCATGCAGGGAAATCGACTGTATAGAGGCATTCCAGTTTGCTTCAGTTTATAATAATTGTAGCCGAGATTGGAAATAAAAAACAGAATGCCTGTCGGGTTTGAGCTAGGTTACTCTCTGGGCCTAAGGTCGGGTTTGGAAAGACGCGGCCGGCACTTTTATTTGGGCAACACCAATAAGCTGTGTGACTGGGAGCTGGACCCCTAAGATTACACAAGCTCTGTAGTGGACCAAAACAGGTGTTTTGTGATCCCTGGCTCTTTGCAAACGATTGTAAAACACATTTCGGCAAAGCAGATGCTTGCCAACATACAGGCACGAGGTAAGGGCGCATTCTCAAACACCATGTCACCCAGCTGCTCTATTTTCAAAGCAAACTCACACTTAGGCAAACGTTACACATTATTATCCCATAATTAGAGCTGGTATAAAGAGTAGCTACACCCATTGATTCAGTGTTTTTACCACACCCATCAAACCTTCAGGTGTGTTGTGCTGGGTCTTTATTACATACTGTATAATTAAGTCTTTGTCTCTATGTGTGGCTCCTCTTTTGAAACTGAAATAAAATGCAGAAAATATCTTGCATGGGGTCTTTTTTCCCATTAGTGTAAAGACGGACAAAAACAACCTCAGTAGAATGCTACTTCTGTGCAACCAAGCACTGATTATGATATGCTGAGGGCATACAGAGCCACCAGTGTGACCTCTCTGATGGCAGATAAGGCTTCCTGCAAAGAGACAGACAGAGATATAAGAAGAGGACAGGCCCTAGAGGAAGACACACAGAAATAACCTGGAGGAGAGAACCCTTTGCACCATCAGATAAGCAGAAAACACATAAACAAGAGCAGAAATCCCCCATTCTCTCTTTCTCTCTTCAAAGCATACATGTGAATATACTTATGCAGGCAATCATGTGAGAGCACACACACACACACATCAGTGCTGGGATAGTTAGGTCAGTGTGTATGAGGCAGGCAGGATAGGAGTGGTTGAGGATCGTCCCTGGGGGAGCCAGCCGTTCCTCTGGCTTGTCTGGAGATAAGACCTTGAACATGCCTCCAAGAAATCCCCTGATTTCTCCTCCTCCTCCTGCTGCCTTACACTTGTCTTTTCCTATCTTACACTCTGTTTTTGCACTCTCCTCTCCTCTCCTCTCCTCCCTCAACATCTCCTTTACCTCCTCTCTTCAGTATTACCAGCAGTCCAGTACCTCCAAGTAGAATTTTAAAGGTATTGATGAACCCTCAGCAAAGAGCATGACTATTCCTGGAAGAGAGTATGTTGTGGGTGGTTTACGAGAAGAAACTACGTTTTGTAGTTTTTCTAACAGTTGCAGTTTTGATTATTAAACAATGGTAAACATGTGAAACCCAGAAAATAGCAACAACCTATTCAATGGACACAGACCAAAGTCTCTTGGCAACTTATGAACAGGTCAGGACACCTTTGGAGCTAAATTTTAAATATCGGCTGAGATCTGAGTCATTTGCAAAGTTATGAAGGTTGTAACTAAAAGTAATAACAATAATTCATCAATCTGAATATTTTTGGCCAGTTAGGAGTGGTTTCCTACTTTCAGACAATTGAAAATACAGGCTCAGTTGCCTAAGAAGCTGAAGAAAGGTAATTTCATTAGAGTATAAGTTTTCTTTCATTTTTCTTTTTTTTAACACACACACTGACAATTATATGTCTTGGTAATGTGTAACAAATGTTACATACTGCATTTAGGTACCTTATTTTTGCTGTGTTATTTTGTCTATATTGTAGTGTGCATCAAACTTTTCAGCAATTTAAAAATCATTTTTATTCCAAGTAAAAGTAAAAACACCAGTGTAAAATCCCACTCTGAAAAATGTAACCCCCAGCTGTTTATTTAACAATATCAAAATGTAATTTCCCTTTACTCTGAATTAAGTGGTCCAGTTTGACAGTGTCTGAGTTGATGCACCCTGACAAATTCCTCCATGTTTTGTCAGTTAACGTGGGGCCTTCAGAACGATGACCCCAGACTCACCTCTGTGCACAACGCTGGGCCCAGGGAACCCACTCAGTCCCAATAATGAGATCATTACCAACAGTTAATTAAAAGCGATGCGTCTTCTAAAGCTTTGCCCCATATCGCAGTGTCCAAACAATTGCATCCCTTGTGGACGCCAGAGGATGAAAGGGTGAGCCAAATAGAGGAGAACGCCCATTGTCCTTCTCCTGAGAAACTGTCTTTCACCTCTTTTTGCATTTCAATGAATTCTTTGTGTTCACGCCGGGGTCCGGGGAAGTCCTCTCGGGTTAAGAGGGACAGAGCTGTGCCAAACCGAGCCATATCAGTACTATTGTCAGCAGGCCGGAGGATGAGCAGAGGTACTGTCACAAACTATAAACAGCAGGTTTTACTGACCGCTTCTTCTATGAAATCAGTCTAATCTTCATCAAATTATCATAACTTGGTACATAACATAAAACATTATGTTTTAGTTTTTTGATCTAAATGCTCACATTAAACTGCAAGTGAGGTTATAACATTCAATGGCTCTTGATATTTTTCACAATTCAATAATTTCTTAACATTTTCTTAGATAATTATGCAGCTTAGTTCTTATTTCTCCTTCAGCTTCTCCTTGCTGTGTGATAATGTTTTCTCTATAGACTCCCTTATAGAAAAAACAACCCACCAATCATTTCCCTTCTCTCTCTATCTGTCTGCATGATAACACTGGCGGACACATGTTCCATAGTCAGCGGCTCTCATTCGTTATCTGCTGTGTTACTGTCTTCTACCAAGAGAACCTTAGAAGAGGAACGAAACTTCCAGACAAGTATGCCGAGGATATCTCCTGGTCCAGGGCCACTTCCCTTATCACTTAGACCATGTCTGTGTGGCCCTGAGAGGACCCAGAAAGGACACAAGTGTCCTGAGAGAAAGAGAGAGAGGCCTTTAGAAAGATAAGCCTCGGAAACTGGAAGGAAAAACATAAGGTTTCTGTGATGAAACAGTGCTTTATTATTGGACAAATAGTGAAGTGACTCTTGATCAAAGGCTGTCCTGTACTGGTCTGTTTGAAGCGGTCCAGGCTTTGAGACTTTATTTACACAAGCCTTAGATTAGGGGTTGAGGTATGTTACAACTCATATCACACAAACGTAACCCGTAATGTAAACCTGTGTTTTTACTCATTGAACATAAGGTCAGTGTCAAGATATTGGTGCTCTGGAGGGTTAAGTGATATGATTAAGGCACCAAACTCTGCAGAAACATGTTACATTAACTGTAACCAAATCAGGCAAATGGTTCAGCTGCTAGAAGTTCATTTACTGTGAGCAGATGCAATAAATATTTCACTGTTGATTTGGCTAAATGTTTTTGTTTTTCACAAATGTTCAAAATTACTTGTAAGTCTGCACCTAATCACATTCCCTACATGCAATAGGAAGGCATAAATAGACATACAAATATCATACATGGAGCTAGGAAAATAAAACACTGTATAGTGACAATCATTAGATGGGGATATTCTGAAAGACACATTCTCAGATATTGCAGATTGCATTTGTAGATGAACGAAAAACCAGCATCAACAGATAAGCAGAACCCTTCATAATAAATACAACAAGGCTTCACAGAATTCCAATGGACAAACATTACATCAATGTATACATTTGTTACGTAACATCAATCAATAATCAAATTTACCTCCATCCTATCAATAATGCATACCTTAAAAAAGTAGGTCGCTATAAATAAGTCCTATAAGCCTACATGTTCTACATGAACCTAGGAGCATATAGAAAAAGTCAAAACCAGTAGTACATTTATGTGAAACCCTTCACAATATTAAATAAAATATATAAATACAGTAGACATCAAGGCCTCAAAAAAATTCAAAAAGCATCTATGCACACACACACACACACACACACACACACACACACACGATAATATTTGTACATATTTATGTATCCAAGACTGTCTGGAGCTGGACAACCAGTTAAAAAACAGAAAGTCTATAAAATTATATGCTAGGTTGGGGAATGTGGAATGGTGGACCTGCAGCAGGACCCACACTGATTAATGGCTTGGTGACAGACACAAACAACACAACAGGAGTATTTTAGCGCCTGATGAACTTTGTGTTTGTCATTTCACACAACCTGTTCCTGTGGCCTGCCTGAGAGCAATGTGTGGAATGGAGAGGATTCCTCCTACCTGCCTCTAAACGTCTGTGAAAGGCTTCTGTCAGCCCATTCCTGTTGCAGAGCTTTTGTCATTCCTCACATTCTCCTCAGCTACATACACTGGCTTGGGGCTCACCTTGGCGCCTCTTCACCTCAGGCTGCACCGCAGGCATGTAATTAGGCCTAACTTCTCCTGTTCAAACAGTGTAATGACATAATTTCCACATAATGCAGAGGCCCTGCAAATGCTGCGGCATCACAATAATGTAGGGGGTGTATTTCAGGGAATGATGAGGAGATTGAACGTTCTGAAGATGCCATTTATGAAGCCCAAACATAAATTAGTAATAAAAAAAATCACATACATAAACTTTGAAAATATAGAGTATAACCGAACTTAAACTTGAAAATGACTCAAATGCAACTCAAACTCAACAAAGGCAAAGGCTTCGGAAAAAGGCACAACTCTGTGAAGAGAAAAAAGACAGAAGAGCTAGTTGGCTCTTCACTTTGATCCTGAGTAATAATACAAACTCAAAGCCCAGCCTAGCTAGTTAGCTGACTAGGTAGCATGTGCTGCCTTGATAAGCTGAATAAAAGGGAGGTTAATTACTGTGTCTGTGTAATTTTTCCCAGCAAAGCCTGGGCTGAAAGGAGAGGGGGCAGTGACTGGTGACAATACCATTTAATTTCATTGAATGAAATGCGACATGAAAAAAGCGTCATGGAAAATACCACAATGAAATAAGAATACACTTTTTAAAAAGGGTTTTGTGAAATGTAAAATTATAAGATTCATATCAAAATGCAAATGATGAAATAACATTTCAAACTAACGAGGTTGAGTTTTAAAGGTCTCAGATGTCCATGGTAGATTAATATGTTTTACACATTTTATTCATATGATTATTTGATTATTTATTTATTTTATAAATCTAATATTGATCACGTTGGTGCTCCATAGACATATCCAAGTATCCAAGTTTTTTCTCCATTGTGTCTAAATAGGATAGGAGGTCCACTCCCAAAGCCTTTACCTGTATGCCTTTCACCTCTCTATCACCGGGGAAAAGGATGACATAAGCTGCTGTGTATGTTATTTGGAGGTGTATTTCCAGGTGGGGAGTGGCAGCAAGAAATGGTCTTTCAGTGTGCCTCAAGCTAGTTGTTGAAAGCTGAGAAACTCCCAAACCCATATTTAGAGAAGAAAGAAAGAGAAGTTGAAAACACTATCTGTGGCGGTTAGAACACAGTAACCGTAGTGTGGAGTTTTTAAGGGATTTAAATAAAAAGTGTGGTGTTTTAGCACAGTCACAGTACCAACGTATCAAAAGGACATTCAGTGTCTTCTTGCAAATCCATTTTCTGCAAGATTAGTCAGATTGTATCTAAACCATAATGGAAGAAAAATAACCAAGATGTTTTTCTTGCCTTCATAACTGCTCAATGTTAGTTGGTATTTCAAAGGCATATCTTTTCCTTCTCCTCCAATGAAAATGCCTTGATGTGACAGAGGCTTTGAGAAGCTCCCAGTGAATCCTGTTAAAAGAAATATAATATAATTCAATTCTTTTTTCTTTTTTTGTTTGTTACCAGAGTGGCCCATGTGAACAGAAGTGCTCCGAACATCTTCGTGCAACATCTGTTTGTAATGCCTTTAAATTTGGGGCACTGGGCAACCAAGAGGAGGAAACGGAAGACAATTTGATTTGCACACAACAAAGCAAGAAGAACATAAATCCTAATTCTTGACATTGTGGGGTTTAAAAATGCATATATTGTATTTGATGAATCTAGCTTATGGAGTGAATATAGTCTCAATATGATTTGTAAATGTGTATTTCATGATTTGTAACTGAAAAACAAGATTTAAAAATACTTTACTTAACACAACTTTTCAGATCTGATCCTTTTCGCTTTCAAAAGCTTTCTGCGCTTACATGTGTCTCGTTTATCGCACAAGACATTTGTAAGTGCAACTCTACCATCTAGCAGAAGCTTATTTAAACCAGATATTTACATTTATAGGTTACTGTATAAAGTCTGTGGTTGGCAAATGTATATGCTCTAATTCAGTGGTGGAAAGCTAATCTGTGTTTAGAAAAACGTCTTTCCCACTTTGAAATTCAACACAAATACGCTGAAAGCCCAGATGTCCCAGTTTTCTACCAGCACTTAAACACAGCATGCATTTACGAATCTGTGGAGCTGCGACCTGCTTTAATATAGTCTCAAAATCCCCAAAGCAAAAGTAACCTGACCAGATCTGTGAAGTTGAAGTAAAAACTCTTTAAGTAAAATATTTTCAAATCTTGTTTTTCAGTTACCAAATCATTTTTTTAAGTTACATATGAAGTAATGCACATACTACTAGACTTTATTCACTACATTCAAACTTAGGGTATAGCTTTCTGACTTTTCATACCATGGCTTTATTCAAAGCCGGAAAGTTTGGTTTTTGTATGGTTTTATTTCATTCAATAGTCTGTTCCTGGTCTCGATTGAAACCTCTGTTTTCAAAGAGGCCACAGAGACTTACTGAACTATTTTGTTTAACTTTCCAATTAGACCATTCCTTTCTATTGTTGTTTTTTTTCTTTTAGAGGACACATCCGTTTTCCATTACCTTACTCCACAACATCCCTAATTGGACAAAGGACAGTGTGCCCGCAAGTCAGGAATATGATGTCACATGGCTCTATAACGTCCAAAGCATGACAAGATGGCGTTTTAACTGGCGAACACATGTCTACGGAGACCTCCTTCATTTGTTATGTTTTCGGCCTGTTTTCATAGCTCTAATCATTAGGAGACATTAGAGATCAGCCATTAAAACAAAACAGACACTGAATAGACAGTGAGATGCTGTGTAAATGTTATGCTCTGTGTGACTCACCTCACACCATGTGTTGTGTTATTAGATCTGAATTAATTACAGTAAGAGTCTATGAAGCATAAACGTCCTTTGTTATAATGACAGAGCAGTTCGTTGGATTGTCCCCCAGTAAGAAATGTCCAATACTAGTTACAGTGCAGGGCACTTTGAAGTTAAACTATAACTCTGTTCTCAGTATCTGGAAGTCCGCCTGTCTGTCTGTCAGTGGGAAAAATGATAAATACAGCCAGACGGTAGGACTGCTGACAGCAGGAAAACAAGTATGAGGAGAAGGGGACTTACTGGGCTGTGTGCTGCAGGAGTGGGGTTGATAGGTGAACACACAACCCACTTTTACCTCTAGCCCAGAACCTTTAATGTGCAGTTTGGGCTACAAGATGGCTGACTACAGTACAGGATGACAATCCTGATGGCTAAGCTAATCTTGTGTCGGCGTGATTGATCTGGAGAGGCACGGCAGACAGCTCCAGCTGGAGATCAAAGGAAAGCCTCTCCTGTGCAGAAGAAGCGGAGGGGGGGAGAGAGGGAGGGAGGTTGGAGGTGCGTCCCGCCCCCGTCCACCAGTGCCAGATGTTCTGCTCTCTCCGTGTCCCATCATGCTTGATAATTGCATGGCGCACCATAGGCTCCGCCCATGCCCCCTTGACATTAAAGTGCAGCGCCTGGCGGGGCGCTGGTCTCAGCAGAGCTTTGAATTAGTCCTAGGTACAGCAGTTACACAGGCTTTAGGAGCACGTAACCTCATACTACACACACACACACACACACACACACACACACACATATCTGCCTACCTCCATAACCCCAGAGAGGCCCTGAGTGGCCTACTGGTCCCCAGGCTAAGGGGCATGATCCTCAGTCAATTATGAATCTGCAGAGTGGCAGCTGGTGGGATTGGAGGTGGAGGCAGTGTTTACATGCGTGTTTACACCACATGCAAATATATTTTTCCTGGCATGTCTTGCATCTGAAAGTCCAGCTAGCTTGTGTGCTCATCCCTCCTTGTTATAGTGTGAGTCACCACCGCGGCAGGCCCTGGGGCCTGTTCCACTGGCACCAGCCCTCCTCTCTGCATTGCCATCATTATAGGTGTCCCAGGGAGCCATGGGGGTTGAAATTAGGGCATACAGGGACAGATAATGACAAGGTAGAGATGCTGCAGACATGACACTAGCTTTTAGCAAGGCAAACTGGCTCCATGTGTCCAGAGTCAGGCCCACTGTCTCCTCCCTCCAGCCTCCATCCCCCTGACCCCCCACCTCTCTGGCCACTGTGCCACAGTGAGAGACTCCCCTCGCTGAGCTGTCTGGGTGACTCAGGTGCCTCCTCCGTCTGTCCTCCAGGGGCCAGATGGGAGATGATAAGTGGCTGCTGGCTGCAGGTGGTGCAACGGCTGCACACACTATGCTGTTACTATCTCTGTCCACACACACACACTCCCTCACTAGCTGTTCTATCATCACTAGCCTTGGCCAGATCCAGACAGTACCTCCTGTCCCTCAGCCTTAACCCTGGTGCACCTGTACTGCTGAGGATACACCCAGAGATAGACACGGCCTTGATTTTATTTGTTCATTCATTAAAGCCCTGGTTTGTCTAACACAGGGAGGGTGCAGTGTGCTGGTTGAACAGTAAGGCCATTGAAAATGTTTTGGTGAATGGATCCAGATGTGACTGGATAGGGAGCTCAGTGTGCACTGGGGTTTTATACGCTTTTTGTCGGTTTGGATTAAAAATATAGTGTTTTCAACAATTTTATCTTACATTGCTTACATAGCCTACATTATTCTTAGCCCACTAATGCAAAAAATTTCATGCAATAGTAAATTTACAACTTCTTGAGACCAACACTACAGTGTACCTCCTGCAGTTCTACCATGTGCTTACTTACAACCCATAACCATTAACCGACCGTCTATAAATTACACCAACAGTGTGAGCAGGATGTGTTTACATAACCTACAGTGTTCCTCTAACCGGGTTTTGTTTAGATTTTTCCCATATTGCTCCACATTGTTTCCAAACTCCAGTTTCCCCAAGGTCGTGTACCCTGTTAAATCACTAACAGAGGCCACAGCCTGTCTCACATCCAGAGACAGAGAGAAAGAGAGAAGGGGGGAGCTAGTTGAACAGTTTTCCGCCAACTCTTGGCACGTCCCCCCCTTTAAACTCATAAATGAACACTAATATAATATAGAGACTATGTAACACCCCTCCCATCATTCCCACCCACTGCTGTCTTTTCCTGGTGTTGTGCTGCAGCGTTTGCTGGAGCTGGTTTGACACGCAGAGGTGTGAGGGAGCTAAGCGGGAGCGGGCGGCTGGAGTCGGACCGTAAAGCTCCCGTCTCCTTAGAGGTCCCTCTGAAGCTTTGATGGCATTTCGATGTTAATGCCCCTCTCAAAGCACAGTGAGCAGGTAGGCACTGTAAATGGGGGTCATTGTGCAGGGACACTGTGGCCGTGTGTGTGGTGGAATGCAGGAAGGAGGTATATGATCAGCAGTGTGTCCCTGTGGTTAACATGCAAGATTAAATAATATACTATCATAAAATATTGGTGGGGAAATTCCAAACATATTACGTCTACTTTATGGATGGCAAATATGAGGAACACAGGGAAAGAGGATGGAGGCCCTCCCCCTGCCTCAAATACAACAGTGAAAGACATTTGATAAGGTTTCCTTGGTGTATGCGAGATGAAGCACACAAACCTTTCCTTTGGTTTCTTGTTGGCTGCACGTAAGAAATCAGAGGGGTTAAATGCATGGTTGTGAGAGTGTTCTGTTATCTTTACTTCACGTGTCATGTTTGGGTATTTCCATTCCAACCCAAGCCACATGAATTAGTTGTTTGCTGCATTATTTTTGTGGTTTTCTGGACTATATTTGCATCTATTAAGAATGCCTGTTCCATGCTATAGGACATGAGCACACAGAACAGCATCCGCGATTGGAAAAGTATCCTCGCGAGAGAGCATTTCCGCTCTGCGTACACAAATGCAGTCCCGCCGAGCACAGGGCTGTGATGACCGCTTGCTCCACTCTCCCTACGCAACTGCTCAACACTCGCTCATCAAGCTGACTGTTCAGATAAGGATGCAATAGAGATGGACCGATGTCTCCCCTCCTTCTATGCGCAGCATTTAAATACTGAGAGACGTAGATTATCATGGTAATGGTAGAAGCTTCTAAGCATTCAGGTCAGCCCTAGTTTTCACACTCATCACATGTACAGCAATGCAAACATGTGTGCTGTTGGAATACAGAAAATATGTAGGAAATTTCGACAATATTCTCTTGCTACTTAATGATTGAATTAATGAGAAAATGTCTATTCACTAGTGAGATGCGGGGAACAAGGTTACTTGCATTCACCATGGTCATTCATAAACCAGAAATAAGTTTTAAAATCCACTGCTAATGCAGTCTGAAACTGAGAACTCTTTTTCACGTTTGAATAGGGCCATTACGGAAAATATACATAGTAGAGACCTTTGTTTGAAGGTCCAAAAGCCATTAGTTTGACAAAGCCAGCAATGTTACAGATTCCATGTCTGAAAAGGGCTTAATGCTAGAAGATAAGAACTATTCCGGTAAGAAATATTCCAGCCTACTATTCATATTCCTCTTTTGCACATCACATTTAATCATACATCACATCCGAGCCGACTCCTTTTTGATCCAATGAGCACACACTGGCTTTCTTGTTCTTTGCTTTTAGGATCCCATACATATGTGAGGGGTGGCTTGTGGCGCTCGTGGAGCAACTCCATGTTTTTGAACCAAGGGGAGTGATAGGATCTGCGCTCTGATCTCACCATAATCACATTAGTGCTGTTTGAACTTTGTTTTTCTTCTTCTCCCAGGGATTCACTCTGGACAAATACACTTATATGAAATGTATTTACAGAGGATCATAAACTGATGGACAGCAGATACAAGACAGGGAAGATTTGTTTCATGTCACCCACCCACCACCACCACCTTTGTCTTTCCTTCCTCTCTTTCATGTTAGTTTTTGTTATTCTCATCCCTCCAACACCACCACCACACTCCTGTCTGCCTATTTTTCCTTGTTTGCAGTTTTTTCTGCCTCCTCTCTGTTTGTCTTCTCTGCAGGTCATCAGGTCAAAGTGAAGTACATGCCACTGAGTACACTGGCCTTTCCCTGGGAGACAGGACAGGCAGTTCCTCTAATTAAAAAATAAAAGCAAGAATACACAGGCCTTACTTCTTTACTTCCTTTCACTTTAATGCTCAATACTTTTGTGTTTTGTAATTATATCATTTTGTTAACATGTACACATTCACTAGCAAGGAACACACCCTCCATATGATACTTTTAAAAGATTTATTGAACATAGGTACATGTAGAATGTTTGAATATTGCTGATGGTTTGGGGAAGCTTCGTGGGGACGTCAGCCATGGCACTCGGGCACGACGAACCCCCTTCAGGACCCTACCGAGAGAAAAGAGAAAAAAGGGGAGAAAGAA
Source organism: Nannoperca obscura (assembly GCA_036024295.1). Lineage (NCBI taxonomy): Eukaryota > Metazoa > Chordata > Actinopteri > Centrarchiformes > Percichthyidae > Nannoperca > Nannoperca obscura. The sequence goes on from JAVQJL010039661.1 coordinate 37,813, forward strand.
CAGGAAAAAGGAGTGAAAAGGGACGGGCGGGTGGGGTGCGGTGATCGAGAGTGGCAGTAGTCGAAAGCGGACGAGGGATGATTACGTAGGGTATTTATACCGAAATGGCGTAGTGACGTGGATGACGTAATAGGGGGGTGTTCCTGCTCCCGAAATTCCGCTAAATAGCAACAATTCACTAGCAAGGAACACACCCTCCATATGATACGATTAAAAGATTTATTGAACAGAGGTACATTTAGAATGTTTGAATATTAACCCGGTGTCGGCGTTCCGGCTGGTGCTAGGTGCAGTCGTCGGTGGTCGGCCGGGGTGCTAGCAGCTGTAGTCGGTGCAGGTTGGTTGGCATCCCGGTGCCAGGCATCCCTGCCGGTGCTAGCTGCTGTGGTTGCTGAAGGTGGATAGCTAAGATGCTTGGCATCCCGGTGCCAGGCGTCTCAGCCGGTGCTAGCAGCTGCCATGCGCAGTAATCGAGAGAGGTAGTTGATGGAGGTGGATAGCTGGGGCCCTGGCAACCCGGTGCCCGGTGTCGGCGTCCCGACTGGTGCTAGCTGCAGTCGTCAGTGGTCGGCCGGGGACGGCTGGGGCCCTGGCAACCCGTTGCCAGACGTCTCGGCCGGTGCTAGCTGACTGTGGTCGGTGGGCGGCCGTTTTCCCGGCCGATGCTAGCTGCTTCGGTTGCTGGAGGTTAGTAGCTTTTAGCAGCTGCCATGCGCTGTGGTTGCTGGAGGTGGATAGCTAAGACACCTGGCATCCCGGTGCCAGGCACCATGCGCAGTAGTCGAGAGCGGACGAGGGATGATTACGTAGGGTATTTATACAGAAATGGCGTAGTGACGTGGATGACGTACTGGGGGTGTGTTCCTGCTCCCGAAATTCCGCTAAATAGCAACAAATCTATACTGTAATGCATCAGCTCCTCACTCCTCAACAATCAGCCAGAACTGTGAGAATGCTTTACAGTTAGATAGAAAACATTTTGAAAACGCCCTGCAAAACTGATATATTTCCTTAGAATCAGAATCAGAATCAGAAAGGTTTATTGCCAAGTATGAATTCACATACAAGGAATTTGTTTTGGTGCGTGGGTGCCAACACTGCATGATACACTGCATGATAGCATGATGGAAACCCTGGTGGTAAAATCTCAAATTATATTAATTGCAAATGGAAGTAAAAGAAAGTAGTACAGCAGCTATGACAAAATTGATGATCATTTATTTAATTGCACACTATTAATGCATTTTTAACAGTACTGATGCTCGGCACATCCCATCATCATGGTTCTTATAGTCCTAAATCACTGACAATATCTATCATTCATATACAAATATTTACATGGACATGGACAAATTTAAAGTGTACAACTTTTTTTTCATTAAGAAACTACTCTTAAATTAACAATATATGGCATGTCTAGTCAAAGACATGTAGTAACTATGCCTTAAGCATGTGAATACAAGGAACATGAAGCAAAAACAGCTTTGGATTAAGGATTTAATGAGCTATAGCCGGAACACTGAGTTCAACTGAACACAACTGACTGTTGCACTGAGTTGTTCATTTGACAAGGGACAAAAAGCAAACTTCATTGCTAAAAAGTTTTAAAATAAGTCTAGAAGTTTAAACTAAATGACTGACTGTAAGCTTGAAAAAGTCAGATTTAAAGCTGGAACCCACCCATTCCCTCCCCCCATGTCAATCCCTTGTTTTTTATAAGGCACTTGAAATAGTACAAGATAAAATGTCAAAAAGGGACTCAGCCAAAGAGGAACGTCTGCACAGTTATAATTTAGCCTTCAGAGCAAGCCCAAATGGAGCTTCTCTCTCACTTTATTTAAGAAGGAGAGGAGGGAAAAAATAAAGGAGTCAGGAAGCCAAACCATCTCTGAATGATTTAGAAGCCTCTCTGCTTGGTGTGGCCATAATTATGGCTGTGCGAGATTGAAGGGTAGGAGGAGATGCTGGAGCCCAAGCCAAGATTATAGTCTGTTCTGTAAAGATAGACTAAATGAGGGATAGAATCAGCAAGAGGGGGGTTGCAAGATAGATAGATAGAGGGGAAAGAAAGGATTAAAATATGAAAAGGCATAAGAGAAAGAAAGAGAGAATTAGAGCCAACACTCTCTTAGCAAGAAAGTATTAGGAAGAAATGAGCAAACATTGTTAGCAAGTGAGTGTTGACAAGAAAGGAGCAGAAGCAATCGAAAAAAGCACCGGGATAATAATAAAATCGAAAAGAGGATGTTAACAGTAGTCTACATTATGAACTCTTTGCCATACTTGTTTATGTGTGGTGTGACAGCGTGCTGTGGCATATCGAACAAATTCAGATCTCTGCCCTCCTCCTGTAATCAGTCAGGGGACATCCATCAAGATCCCACCACACATCCAGATCCACCAGCATGGGAGGCACAGAGGCAAGGAGGGAACTTTTTTTTCCCTTCCTTGAATCCGGTCAGAAATAGCTCGAAGCAGGCAGCACATCAGGCTGCGGCTCCCCCCGCAAATTATTTCTCCATATTGGATTGAAATGAACTGGTATATTGTGCCAAGCCAAAGCTGTCGGGAGATGTTAGAGGGATGTTAGATTTTTGAGGGTACTTTGACTCTCTCGCTGCACATTCCTGTTCTAGAATTATGTGCAGTTACTTACAGCTATGTTACATCAATTAAGAAAGAAATCTGTTAAATGAATGAATGTAAGAGAAGGAGAGCTTAATACCCACACAAGGACACACTATAAATACTCCAAAAGTAGAACCTACATGCACTCGTGCTGATTAAACCAGTTCTCTCATGGGTAATGTTGTGATTGGTCGGGTGGAGAGCAGGACTCTTTGGTCAGGGGGGGGACTACACTCTGATATGGCCTCATAATGAGTCCAAGTACAAACAGAGAATGGATACAGGCACACACACATCCCACCCTCCCTTTTAAGGAGGGAAAACATAATTTATGAAACCCTAGAACTATCCCTGGCTTACCAGAGTTTCCTGCGACGGAGAGGAAAAAGGGAGATTCTCAGTGACTTTGATGAAAGCCAGGGAGGCCACTTGACACTGAGGGGTCTGGCATTGTTTAGGCTTGGTTTATTCGGAAGACAGTGACTAATTGAACTTAGCGAGCGGACAAACGCTGGGGAAAGGATCCACAGAGGGCATGCACCAGCAAGCTGGGGGGGAGACTTAGACAAATGTGAGAGAAGCTTTGAGAAGATTATCCTTAGATAACATACTTCTTTCCTGAATTCATGTATAACTGGCTTACACTTATTTAATTTTCATGCACAACAAGAGTTCAGAGTTGAATCCATCACAAAAAAGAAAAACAAATTATTTCCACATTTATGAAAAATTGTGTTCCTGTGTTAACTGTTGACATGTCAATGGTGAGGAGATCAAAAGTACTGCAAACACCAAATATATAATCAATATATCCAATAATTGCAGGATACTGTAGAAGTTATGCATAAGTTCCAATGTAGCTGAGTGTAGGCTAACAATAATAACATGTTGCACCTTAAAAATATGAAAAGAATATATGTGTGTGTGTGTAAAGATGAAATAACAATCTTTTTCTTAGTTCACTAAACAGCAATAAAACACACCCTTGCTCAATTCAATGTACTCAGGAGTTTTGCTGCTACAGTCATATTTGGGTCATTTTCTGCCCAGGAAGTCAAACTTTTTTGGCTTTGTGCGCCACTGAGCAACTTTCATATTAACGTACGTTGAGGGTAAAATAAAGTAATTGAAACGTAGCAGTTAGGGTTGACTTTACCCTCACCCTCATGATCAAAGTTACATTCAGTTGGTGCACCAGTCTACTGAAGTTTCCATGTTCCCCGGTGCCTGATTTACTGAAAAATATGCGTCAAACCACATGACCACCTTCGACCTTTTGCCATTAGTTGTCAAAGTACATTAAGATGAGCATCAACCATTAATACTGGAAATAGGTAAGGTAGGCACAATGCAGACACAAATGTCAAACACAGAAACCTGCATACACACACACACACACACACACACACACATTAAATCACCCAGCAACAGAGGCCGGTAGGCGTCTGGATGTCACCACATCAGAGTGACAGCTTGACGCCTGTTTGTCTATGGAAGCAGCGTTCACATTGTTGTCTCCAAATCGGCTCCATGAACACAGTGGTGGTTAATCTTTCCCCCCCAGCCTGCCGCTCAAACTTCCATGCTCCTCAGCTACAGGATCCTGTCATTTGGTGAGTGGCTGTTTCTTGTGGCTTGTGTGGTGAGATGACTAAGTCAGTACTTTCATGATAATATTACATTGGGAAAAAAAGACGTAAGAGAGGAGTGAACACAGAATGTGTGATTTCAGGATGTGTCGTCCTATGTTACTGTGTCAATCATAATCAGATACATGGGTAGAGAAACAATTAGCAATAACTCAGCTGATGAATATCAAAAGGCAATCAAATATAAATGTTTTATTCTTTCAGAAAGATATTTGTTCACACATTTTTTGAGTTTGAAGTGTTTGATATGTATCATGACTTAAAGGACCTTTCAAAGGTATATTTTACTTTACAACATACTAAGAAGGTTAGGTTAGGTCACCTTTCTTTATCCTTGTCAACTTTACATTATTGTTGAGTGGTCACTTCCTGAGACTTCAGCCCATAGTTACTTTGGACTGAGCTACACTTTCCTTTATGCTAAGCTAGGATCAGCACACAGACAAGAGATTGGTGCGTAAAAGCGTATTTCCCCAAATTTAAAATTATTTTCTTTAAATCTAAAATCAAACGGTTTGATTCCTGAGACAGTTTGCTTAAAGGTGGGGTAAGCAGTTTTCTTTTGGCATAATTGGGCAAAAATGCCATATTAACTGTGCAGCATATAGTAAATCACGTGGTCTGAGAGAAAACCTCTACTTTAGCCCCTCCTCTTGGCTCTGTTTCCAGGCTTCAGAAAATTGAGCCTGTAACAGGAGCCAATCACTGGTTATTCAGAGAGACTCTCTTGCCTACAGAAGTGTGTAGTACAAAACAACACGTGACGAGTGAGCACTACGTGGGACACAATTCGCAGGGGAACCGACTTTCTGTTGTCGGTCAAATTTGTGGGTTTACTGGGAGGGGCTTAGTGGAGTGATGGTGATGGATACGATGCAGTTGAGAGAGAGAGGCATATAGGCAGAGATAGATTATTACTGTGGTTATACCAAGGGTTTGAATCTCTTTTGCACTGCGCTCACCACAATGGCAAATTGATAGTGATATGAAAATGTTATTCACTCCAACATAGAAAGATTGCCATTATGATTTTGACTTAAAAGTGACTGGGGCACTTGTTCAGATGTTAGAACTACATCTTAAATTGCCATTAGATGTAAAGGTAAACAGTCGTCAGTCCAAGCAGAGACTTTTGCTCCATTGCTGTTAAGCATCCAACTGTAGAGAAGACAACCTCCTTCCTGTTTACACCAGCATATGAACGGGCAAGTGATATGTGTTTTCAGGTGTGTAGTATGGATGGAGATTATTTTTGAAATGGTGATAAAGTGCTGGTATGTATGCAGATCATTTTCGTTTTTTATGCCATTTTAAAATGACAACGTATTGTGTAGATGTAACCTATGCCAAGACTATAAACAAGAATGATGAAGTTAACTAAAATTTCCCATGGACTTTTGAACTAAAAACTACAACTAATAAAAAATCTGTAAAAATAAGTGACAAATTTAACACTACGTATGTGAACCTAAACTAAACAAGCAGACTGGTTTAACCTCCACTAGGTGAGAATGCAGTTTATATCTTATAATTCATGTTGGCGTCACATTAGAGATAACCTAAACACATACACACAAATCCTGTTGACCATTAAAAACAAACCTTATTCTGGGAGACTGCGACTTGAGCACTGTATTTTTCAAGGGAGGTCACCCTGTTTTAATGTCAACAACAAACAAACACACCTTGCAAAGCCTCTTTCGCCTCTCTTGCTACTTGTGCAGCCCTCACCACACCCGCATTGTGCCGCAGAATGGCTGCCGTGGATAATAAACTGTTCAGGTTACTGAAGGAGAAAAGCTCTTAAGTCAAGAGAAAGGCCAACAAAGAGAGTTGATGTTAAAAGGCCTTCGGCTGTGGAGCTGCTGCCGCTCTGCTCTGTGTTTTACATCAGAATGACTGACAGATTCACTGTGGGCACACACACACACACACACACACACACACACACACACACACTTTGATACACTTACATAGCTGCTATAACTTTAATGTATACCTCTATGATAAAACCACATACGGACACATTCACAGCCTTCTTATGTGTACAGGTAAACTAACTCACAGCCGCAAAGATGTTCTTAAACACACACACACACACACACACACACACACACACACACACACACACACTAGAGGAATCTGTTAAGTGGGGGTGTGGTCAGCAGGTCCCAAAACAAAGCTTGAGTCAGACACAAGTATGCATTCAACCATGGAATCAACTACTGTTGACAGACCTGCCCAACGCCAGCTGAGAAAGAGAGAGAATAAGATCAGAAGAATGAGAGAGACAGAATATTACGAAGCAGAAGGACAGGAAGGAAGACAAAGAGAGATAAAAAGAGAAAGAGGGAAAAAGGGTCTGGGGCAAGCCAGGCTGAGACAGTGAAATTAGCAGATTGTGAAAACCAGAGAGCCTCTGCAGGTTGTTCCGTGTGTTTTTGTCAGCCATTATGGCCCATTAGTGCTGTGTGTGGCTCTAGTTTCTGGCTGAGATTAAAGTCTTACCTGAGAGACAGTTCTAAGCTCTCCCAAGACAGAGAGCCATGACAGAGGGGAATAGGCCTAGGGGGGATGTTGTCCTGCCAATATGACTCTTCTTCACATTTTGTGTCATTATATGAAAGTCCCTTTTCCTTTAGTATCCAAGAAAAAGTCTGATCACTTGAATAATGATCCACGATACATGCCATATACATCATGTAATTAGCATCAGGACCACTGCAGTTAATGAATTCAGTTGTTTAAAGGTACAATAATAACTATTTAAATTTTAACAATGGATTCAAACAAAGTTCTGATAAACCCACTGTACACTACCTTTCCAGCACCAAACAGCAGAAAGACAAAGTTAGCGACTAGCTGGTGAACACAGTGAAGCACTGAGCAGCTAGAGACAGATCTTTTTCTCAGTAGTTGGTGGCGAGCAAAAGAGTGAACACTTGACTTCCATTAAGCATGTGGTCACATTTTGCATTTGCACATACAGTATGCAAACCTGCACATAACAGTTCCTTTGTGTACATTCTTTACATGTGCTGCATGGCTGTGGACAGTATGCAAATGAATATATACATAACAGATAGGTCAGAAAAAAAAAATGTTGGGACAGAACAAGAGAGGAGAATGTCCACAGAAACTGCCCTCCTGTCTGCCAGAGCTGCGGGGAGATCATCTGTTGTCATCCTGCTAGACCTGTCTGCAGCAT
>JAVQJL010039669.1:0-15380 GCA_036024295.1 Nannoperca obscura
ACACACACACACACACACACACACACACACACACACACACACACACACACACACACACACACACACACACACACACCACAGTTATGTGTAACAATTGGGATAGCTGCCTCACTGAGGACAAGGGCATTACGGGGGCTTGTTGAGGACATAGATATGTCCCACATCTCACTAAACTTTGCGTTATTCACACGGCCTTACTTTTCTCCACTATTATTGATTTGAGATGTACTACACAGATTCAGTTTTGCTCGCCTGATGGTTGTCTCTTCTATTTGATCATGATTTGGTTCTTCCTGGAGTGGAGGAATTGACTTGATTGACACCAAAATCCATAGTAAATGAAGATATCATAGATACATAGATACATAGATAGATTTATCGAAAGAAAGTCTAAATGAAGTAAAGATCAAAATAATATAAGCTTTATATAGATTTTAATTGATGTTAAAATATTTCCCTGACAAAAAGTGTATTTAGAGGTGTTCTCAGAATCGCCTTTCCAATGATCGAAGCACCAACATTGTAACACTAATTGGTGAATTCGTAAAGACAAAATTTGTAAATGTATTTTTCTAGTTTATGATTTCTAGCCGTCCCCAGTGTGGCCCCCGGAGCCGTGTCCAGGCGGGTGTGGCCGTGTGGAGTCAGCTGGCTGGTGCAGGGGGTAATGAGTATGCACTGTGACAGCTGGGATAAAGTGTATGGATGTGTTTGGTGGGAGTAATCAGCTGCCGACCACGGGGTGCACAAGGGTGATGTGAGGCTTTATGACTGCAGAGCTTAAATACACACATGCACAAAGACATGTGCACACACACACACACACACACACACACACAGGACCATTGGGATTGCATGCTTCACTCACCCTTGCACTGCTGAGCGTGTCTTTGAGTAGAAATATATTTTCACCGTTTGCTTTCAATGGCCTATAAAAATTTTCTTTTCTTTTGTTTAATCACACGTCATTCAATTATCAGAAAAATTTTAACTTTTCATTGTAACAAAACTGAACAAAAATTAATATTTTAATTCATTCTCTGCTGTGGTCAAGTGAGATTAGTTGTATTTTGTGAATCAGGATTGAGCATTTGGTGGTAAACTACACACCCAGCAAAATATTGAATATGTTGTGTAATTGTATTACTGAACAGATTTGCGTTGTCACAAACCACATCTCAATTTAAGTTTTTGGAGGCTGTGGTTACAGTGCTTTACAAATAATTGATATGAAGTAGGCCCTGCTGGCCAGTGAAATTGAAATAATAAATGCATAAAGGGAAAATAAATATTGATCAGCCAGTACATTAGAATAGTATAGCTTTGGTTTGATTTTTACAGTTTGTGGGGTATGTTATTGTGTTTGAGTGGTGGTGGTGGTGGGGGCATACATGTGTATTTATTTAACCGTCTGGGTGTTTGTGTTTGCCTGTCTGCAAACGTGCAGCTGTAATCCTCAGCTTGGATTGTCCGTGGTCTTTAAATATTATGTCGGTGTCTGAGAAAGGTGATAAAATGCCTATGTTGGCGTCTGTTTTATCTTTTTACTACTCTTCTGTGTGTGTTTGTGGAAAGTGAAAGTTTGTGTGCATGTGTGAGAGTTGGAGCCCTTGCCTTGAACTCCTGGCCCTGTCACTCTGGGCTGCAGTTTTCCTCAGCTCCTCCAGGTTCTCTATAGTCAATGAGGAGGATAGGCGGGAAAGAAGATTATTGGTATTGATCTTCCCAGGGGGATCATTAGGCATCACTATCAATTCACAGCTCCTAGCACACAGCACCGGCCCGCACAGACATTGCCAATTTGTCCCTATTAGAGAACCCAGTTTCTGGGTGTCTGCTGTGAGAGGCTGCTCAGGCCCCACTGGAGAGCAGCCAGCCAGGGCCTGACTTAGGCCTGACCACAGTGGGCTTGGCTGCACTCAGCTAGAGTGATGAAACACTTGTTGTCTGTGATCACCTGCTTGATATCATGAGGCATACACAATTGAATATGCAATTTTCTCTGAGAAAAAAAAAACTTGCTACTCCTATGTTTTGCATTAAAATATCTGGGACTTAAAATGTTATTTAGGGAAACAAAAGAAAATAAGATTTTTTTAGAGTGCCTGCACAGATTCCACTTCCTGTCAGTAGCTTCCTCTACATCCCCATATTATTTACCAAGGGGTAATTGGCACTGTAATAGAATACTTTAGTGAGGCTTATCCAGCCTGGCCCACTTATCTATGTAAGCTGGCTGTTCTGGGGGACTAAAGCTGCTAGATCCGTTGTCGCTGACTTTAACCCTCTCTGCTAGAGTCAGGTGTGCAGGGAGCTGCACTTCTGACTGCCACTGCATGACATGATGGGTGGTAGATGCCAGTAGTTGCCCCTCACTCAATTTTGAGATACCATGAGTTCACTGGTGTTACTCCAAATTATATAAATATAGAAAAAATTAAATTATCATTATTTCATATACCTTTATTTTATTTAATCTTTTTTTAAGGCAGTAGACTTGCATGCCACTTAAATGTAAACTACCACTCCATCCTCTTGTTTTATATATTTTAATGTTGTTTAGTGAACAAATATTTTACTAAAATATGGTAAGAATTCCAGTAAAACTGACAATATCAGTTGCTGCATGTTTTCAAAAACATGACTTAATTTCCCCACAATGAAACATTTATGTTATATCTATAGACTGTTGGCATTATAACCATTGTTTATTGACTAACCACCCTCTATATTTGGTTACTCTCCTTGACGGGGAGGTTTACGCTTAGTTTACTGTGAATATTTGTAAGAACATTATATGGATAGACAATGGTGCTGAACTAGACTATGTGCTTACATAACCAAAGTGCGACGTGCAACTTGCAATCGAAACATTGAATCACTGTTGGGATGTACAATGCTTTGTTTAACTGATTGTTTATATGCGTGTTTCATATGTGTTGAGGTCAGTTTTGGTGTCTGAGTCTAAAAAAAACTCACTAATATGATCACACACGCACACACACACACACACACACACATGGAATTAGCCAGACGGACCTTGCAGTTGACCAAGCGGGTCAGTGAACAGCAGGGGATTTTTTTTTTCACTCCCTTGACCTCTCTTCTGGCCTTTTTAGCTGTAGCTTAACAAACTCTTAACCAGGCAGAAAGCATATTCCTCCTACACTTACTGTAACCTCACTCTAGCCAAATATAACATAGATTAACTATAATCTTTAAATCAGGAATGTACTGTATAAATGGGGAAAAAATCTGACTTTGTAAACAGGGCCATGGTTTGTGACGACAGTGTTATTTCACACTGGGGTCTATTAGAGGGGGAGCTGGGTGTGAAGGACACCCTACAGATCTTTTAAGTGCTCTAATAAATCATCTTCCACACATTCAAAATTCATCAGTGCTAGCACTTTGCCCTATTTCTTTCTGAATCGGTCCTGCCTGGTCAGACAGCCATACCACATGAACCCAGCAGTAGCAACCGTACTTCAGCATAGGAACATGTTGGTCTTCAACCTGAGGTTTTGCTTGTGGAAATCAAAGGCCTGCTGGTAATGACTTCAGTCTGGGCACTGTGTGGGGGTCCTTTTGAGTTGCTATTCTCCAGTCACAGCACTGCTTTTACACACATCCTCATTGGCTGTTCATAGGACGCTGTGCAGTCCACACAAATGACATATGGAGCCAGCTCGTTTTTAACCAGCCCATCCAGTCGGTCACACTTCATCAAATATAAAAGCAAAGGAAATATTGGTAAGAGTAAATCATAAGGAAGTAGCATGCACCCGTGTATATGACACAGAATGTCTTGGGTGTTAAATTGAATTGTTGTTATGTTTAGTCTTCAGCAGTATTTTTGTAGAGCCACCAAGAGAGGGCAGTGTGGCCTGCCCAAGAGCATGGCTAGCAGCTGTAATTCATGGTTGGAACATTGTGATCACCTGACATAAGCAGACAGACAGACAGACACACACACACAAACACACACACACACACACACACACACACACACACACACACACACACACACACACACATACATGCCCTGTCCCTCACTTGGTTGTTATATACATAGATGATATACAGACATGGCTGTCTTTTTTTCTTTCTTCTTTCTTCTGATCTTCTCCCTGGCATGCATGCCTTTCTTATACATTCTGATCAATTTCTTCTCCGTTCATCTTTAATTGATGTTTATCCAAATAGAATGAATATATTCTCCAACCCATTTACTACATGCTATAAATAATAACATCTTTAGTCCAGATTTACTTATCTATGTAAACTGTACCAATATTAATGCAGGAAATAACATGATATGAAATGAATGAAACACAAGCAAAAGCAAAAGGACATCTGTTAAATTAAAAGGACTACATGGTTGTGTGCCATTTTGTTTCTATCCTTTGTGTTTATATGAGGCAGTGGAGGCAGACTGTCTGGGAGTAATCCGATAAAAACAGGAATCATTCATGATCCTTAAAAATGTACAAATGAAAAATAAACAGATCGCACAGAGCCAGTGGGAGCGATGTGTGCTTCCGCTTCTGTAGATTTTACCCAGAGGACCAGTCATTGGCGTATCTCACTGCTAGAAATTCAACATCATCTCAATATGCATTTGTGTCGTCTTGTATGTTTTGTTATCTGAGGATGTAACAATGTGTATGTGTGTTTTCTGGGGAGGAGGGAGAGGCTAAGTCTGAGCGAAGGAAGCAAAGGAGAGAAAAAGAAGGGAGAGATGGATGAGGGCAGTTCGGGGGCCCTGGGTGTTTTAATTATCCACTGCTCTGTCGTTGGGTCAGAGCTTGCTATCTCTCCCTGGCTTTATCCCTGTCTCATGATTTGAGCAGTACCTTTATCCCTAAGCCTTTAGCTTCTCCGGCCAAACAAAGAAAAAAGGGAGGGCAAAGAAGGGGTTTTACAGCAGTAACTATGCCACATTTACCATTAATATCCCTCAATCTCCTCTCTTTTTTATGTAGTGCAGAGCAGAGTAACCTTAATAAAGTGACCCCAGTGAGGCTGGGTAGTGTAGGAATATGGCTGTTGGGATGGAGGATCCTCTTTCACAAGGGCAGAGCTGGTCTAGTTCAGCTCAAAAGATGAAGCAAAGTGCTGGCAGCCTCCTAAACAAGTGGGGTGAAGGAGCAAATTTTTTTATCTTCTTTCTTCCTTCACTCTTTCTGCCTTTTTCTGTGGGAAGAGATCATCGAAATGCCAAACGTTCCAGGGATGCTGTTTGTCTGATAACACGGCTGAGGAATGGCTACTGTGGATGGGCACAGTGGTCACGTGACCTTGCTGTAGAATTTCCCCGAAGCAGAAACATTTACACGTCCATGCTTAACATCGGAGTTGATTTCAATGTTATTGAATATCCTGATGGTACTACTGAATTCAGGTTTTACTTTTATTGGAAACACTGGGTGAATGAAGATGTTTTTACCCCCATGAACACCATCATTTTTAAAAAGAGAATTAACATTTTCTTATTATAGTAAAAGAAAAGGCAATTGTTAATTAAAGCATCTTTGAATTATTGATTTTCGTAATACCACAAAGCTTTTTAATTTCAAATTGTAAACATGGTAGGCTTTTTGAATTTAAAATAAATTTGAACACAATGCTTGTTTTGACAGGAATTAAATTAGGTGCGCAAACAAAATTCTCTGTTAAAAATAAGAAAAATAATGTTTTGGTTTTCAGGCTAAAATGAATTGTTTTTATTTCTCCATTCAAATACATTCACCTAAAAATATTCAAGTGAGGAGGGAAATTTAGTGTGAAAAAAAATCACTGCAAGGAGACAAAAGCCTACTTTTCTTTCCTCCTGCTGTATACTGTATTTGTATTGTTTGCCAAAAAATCCACAAAGCAAATGTATTTATCAGGGTGTGCATAAAAACTTGTGTGTGTGTTTGTGTGTGTGTGTGTGTGTGTATTGTATATCCTGAGTGCCTATGTTTTAGTCTGTAATTTCTGGACCATACTGTATCTCCATGACAACATGGTTTTGATGTGGGTTCCCTTCCTGACATTTCCCCATTTGGGGAGGCTTGTGAATTGCCTTGCCTCTCCTTCAGTCAGCATGTCACATGAAAAAAAGGTGTTGGGGGGAGGGGTCTGTGCATGGGGGGCAGTATGAGGAATCTAATGGGCGTCTGGTCTGATTGTCCTCAGCCGTGGCAGTAGAGACAAAGCAGATGAATTGTGCAATGGATTCGAAGAGATTGGAGACAAGTGCATGTCAGCAGCCCCTCCATCGCCCCCCCGCCCCATCCTCCAGGATCCCTCCCTCTCCATCTCTCCTCTCTTTTTGTCTGACATCCTGAAAAAAAGCAGGCATGACAGCAGTGCTCTGCTTGAGCAAAACATTAAAAACAAAATGCAGTCCTCACCCGTTTTTCTTTTATAATAGATATTCAGGCAGACATTCAGTGTGTTGAACCCATATTAATTGTGAAACACTGTGTGACAAATCTTCACAATATTAATCACTAAGCAAACATCAAGGATATTTTGATTTGTGCTGTCTGAAATGCTAGAAATAAATGACAGCATTTATAGAAAACACATTTAAAGATAAAGGCACTTATCTAATCAGCTTAAAAGAGGCACTGGGCTGAAATCTGATAGACTTTTTCACTGAATGTTTTTGTCTCATGATTTGTACCAATTTTTGGAGGATGATACTGTATAATAATTTATTCAACGCTCTATACTGAGTAAATGTCTAGCCGGTGTTTCTGATTGGTATTTATCCTTTCCACTGGACGCTAACCTCCAGGAAAACATGAAAAGTCAGCATAGGCAGCTTCAAACACCCAGCTGCTTCCTTCCTGAAACTGGAGGTAGCTTCCACATGTTCATCTCTGAACCCTGTGAAAAATCACAGAAAGCCTTATTTCTTGCTACTGTGTTTGTCATATAAGGCTTTGGCCAGTGTCTTAGCTTGGGCGAATGATTGTGATTTGTAGTAGCAGTGTAGCTCAGGACTGCAAGTGTGAGGATCTCCTACAGTAAGTGTGCTGATGTGTTTTAGACAGCTACTTTGGCTTTGAAGTTTCAAAGAGGAAATACACTCAGGGCTCCTAGAGGTATCGAGTTTCTTCCACAAAACATGATGAGTTATTTAGCTGTATTTAGAACGGAATATATCAGGGTTTTTTATTTTTACTTTAAAAAATGATAGTCCTAATTTACAGTCCCAGCCATTAAACTGAATTTGATATCATCAATTACATCTCTCCATATTTTAAAGAATGGAAAATAGTTTTAACACAAGCAAAAGCAACATCAAGAATGTTCTGAATCAGTGCTGAAATTTTAATTTGTTTATGTCTAAAATTTACCACATTATTAAGATGAATAGACACAATACATTTTCATTTCTATCAAGTGGCCACCTTGACAGCACTGGTCTGCCAGCTTTTGTTTTGTGTTGACTGCATTTATTATTCATCTTTATATCAGTCTGTATTTTAATATGAATAATGGAGGAGGTATCAGAGGAGGAAGAGGGATGTGAGAGAGGGGTGCTACACAGCATGTGTCCTTGGCTGTGCTCTGCTCCTGCACTCCTCAGAGTGGAGCAGGTGGGGGGTGGGCTGAAGGAAGAGGAGGGCTGTCGGACTCAGAGTCTAGCTGTGCCTGGTGCAGGGCCAGGATTCTGGGTCCTGCTCTCTCTCCTCTCCACCTCCTCCTGCCTGCCTGCTTACCTGGCTGGCTCTCTGGTCGGATTTTAATAACAGTGTATAAATCAAAAGCCTCCTGTCAGCCACACAGCCTTCATTAAATTCAAATGGGGAACGGGTCTCTTTGGATCCAATTTTAATAAAACCAGGTAATCAAATATGGGTTTAAAAATGGGTCATCATTTCACAGCCCCACAGATGTCTGGTCGCCATCGGTTTCTTGTGTACACGTTTAACTTTTCAGGGAAGAAGACCACGCTTATACATATAATATATCATGTATAATACACATAATATACTGTGTCCATTCTGCCAGTGTGCCAATATATGGTTTCTTTGTATGCAGACACAATGAAGGTTATCTAACACAATACATTCTATTCAGTCGAAGAACTTCATTAGCTACACATTTTCTATTTATTTGCGCAGTTTACAATTACAGTTTGTTTTTTACACAAGCAGAATATATATCCTTGAGATTTATTTATGTTTACTGAATAGAATTAGCGGGATAATTGATTAATCTCATAAAATATATTTAAAAAATGTGAGATAATAAAAAGACTGTAATGTTCCTGTAAATGTTCCTAATCAGTCTGAGCTATTGGGCCTTTAGATGTGTACATGTAAGTGGTATTATCTTCATGATGTACAGAATATTATGCACAAAAAAAGTATAGAATCAAGCATAAAATAGCTTAGTAAGGTAAAGTGAGCTATTCCCCTTATCCAATCATATTGAGTTTAATCCATTTTCATTGCTACACTGTGTAGATTTGAAAGGCATATAAGATTGACTACTGATTTATATACACATACATGAAACAGGTAGATAAACACAAAGACACAGATGCTCTATCATATATTCACGTTATGTGGTCCAGCAGGTTTTGACTATTGTCGCTCAGCTAGGGTTAGTGTTGCTTCTGGACTGAGCCAAAGATCAGGGTTTAGAGATGATTGTATTGCCACCTTTCTTTTTTATTGTTGCTGATTTTTGAGGCAGAAACATTCTCTGACTGAAAATTATACCAGCTATCTGAGCGATTTTGTTTTTTGCAGTGCTTTCATTGTGCCCAGTTTTGTACACATACATGACCTGCATGGCATGCATGCATCATTGCTGGCTCAATGCAGCTGTAAATTTTAATGGTGACAGTCCCACAATTTATAGAGTCCCTGTTTTCTAGTGTTGAAATCCTTATTTCTTGTGCATGATGGAGAAGATGTTGATAGTTTGTGAATTAGATTAGACAGACATGGGAAACTCCTATATTTAATAATGCATATAAATGAGGGTATACATTGTCATGTATTATGCAGTAGTGTAAAGAAAGAAGCAGGACTTTTGTACTCTATCAGGTGCTTTACACAATTTTCCTGATGATCAAAAGGAATAAAAACTATCATACAGCTTGCGAGCAGAAGAGGGCACTATGAGTCGCTGATGTGTGTTCTCCTTCTCTGTCCCTCTCTTTCTTTCTGTTTCTGTCTGTCTCTGTATATCATCTCTCTTTCTGTCCTCTCCCACTGCACTCACTTGCTTTGCTTCATTGTGTTTTTGTAAAACTTCGCCATGTATTTGTTTTTCAAAGCCATAATCAAGATTCATATGTCGAAAATGTAGGAGAGCCTATATAAGAGAATATTTAGAACACATGCTGTAAAACACAGGTGGAAATTGAAAATGATTAATAGTCATCAATAGATTAAATTATTTTGCTCCATATGGCATCTCTTATAGCTTCACTGAATGGTTGTGCCTGTACATGTTCACATTTTATATATTCAACTGACACCAAACCTCCTCTCACTTTCATTTGATTATTCCCACCCAAAAGTAGTAATTATTTTATTTATATTGAATATACTTTTATTTACATTTGATATTTTAGTCAAATATATCTGGCCTATTCAACTTTTCACCCAAATTCAACAGTATTATCCTCCAGCTCTCATCATCAGTGTAATGTGACCTTTGACTGATAATTACTGTTGGTTTGGAAGAGTTAAATCTAGACTTGTGGTTTTATAACTGCGTCAGAAAAATAAACATTTTCTATTCCAGCAACTAGTATAGTATTTCCGGATTTTCCATTTTATATAAATACTGACTATGGTAGGTCCACACTCTCTTTCTTACCGAACAGCTTGTAACTTTACTTTCTGTATTTTCTTAATGATTTTTAAGATGTCTCTTCTGTTCTTTTGGCTTTATTCTGTTAAACTTGCTCATCCTTTGTTAGAGAGGAAGACATGCAGGGAGAGCGGTCCCATGATTATTTGTCAGCCAGATAATCACGGTCAGCTCTACCTGAGCATTGTGTCCTCCACAGGCAGGTCAGAGGAGTTCCCATCACCCCCTGGTGTGTCTCCCTCCTGCCTCTGTTCTTCCTGCCTCCTTTCCTCTTGCCATCGTGGCCTGCCATGTTAGTGCAGGCTCCCGCTGCTCAGCCCTCTCCTTCAATAAATCTTCATATGTGTTGGAGGAAAGGTGGAGGGTACAGACAACAATAACCACTGGTACTCTCCATCAAAGGGTTATCTGGTTTTCACAGGCGCACTGACAGACTGCTCTCTGACATGGAGCAGAGGCCGAGTGCTGTGTCTCTGACAGGGCGGAGGCCCTGTTTTGGAGACAGGAAAGGGATTCATTTAAAGGAACTAAAAAAATGTTTAAAAAAGTTCAAACTTTGAGAGGAAAGATTCATGACTCTTAATTGTACATTTTATATAATATCTTGTACAATCCCTCTCTACAGTGTCCTTTTTGTTCACATTAATATTTAAAGATATAACATATTTGCAGTTTGACTGTCAATTTGATTATGCTAATTTACTTGATGTTCAACAAATAACTAATACTTTTGTGATCAGGATTGCTGGGTTTTACAGGAAACAGACTTGGTTTTGAGGGAGGTATTTTTTCCCGTGTTGAGTTGCAGGGGCCTATTCTTCAGTGCCGTATTAGTGTGTCAGCGAGGACTGCTGTTATGAATTACCAGCCCAAAATTTTGCAACTTAAAAAGTGGGAATGAGCGAAAACCTTTTGTTTATGTCACCTATCATCTTGAAATATTTACCATTCTGCACCTCTCAGCTCCCTGTCTCCCTCCAGTGTGATAAAAGGTGGCTGGCTCCCAGCCTTAACCCTTTCCTGCTCCATCCCATCTCCAGCTTCATCTCTGCTAGGAACAGACATCATATAAACCTCTTCTTTCTGCTCAAGTCCTGCTGCCTCCATTTTTTTTCTCTCCCGCAGGAAGTAGTTATTCAAGGTGGTTCCTTTGGGAATGATATGAGCATTTGACCAGGTGTCTGTGACACTTTTCAATATTTTATTCCAAAGCATGTTTGTGTGTTTAGTGTGGGTATTTGAGTTGTTATACGTTTGACTTCTCAGTTCGAAGGGAAACAATACATGCGTGTACTTTTACACTTTGTATGTCTGTGTGGTACAAAGTGAGGGTGTGTGCAATGTGTATGCTGAAAAAAAATGGAAAAGGAAATGAAATTCAATGCTGAATGAATTATGGAGTATGTATTGTTATCTACTGTGTGTTGTTCAGAGTGCTTGAGTGAATGGAATTCATGTGCGAAAAGGTGCAGAAATAAAAACAGAAAAACTACAGTGTGTTTTAGGCATAGTGTCAGCTACTGAATGGATTGCCTGCGGTTGCCTTGCAGGACTGATACCTCTGAAATCAACCATTTCTCTCCCTTCGCTTTCAACAAAAACATGTCCCCCAGCTAAGGTGCACCTTCACTGTTTTTACCATCACTTTTTCAAAAGAAAACAAAACTGTGAGGAGTAGCAGCCAGATACTGGGTTTTGTAAAGGTGTATCGTGGTGCTGTCTAAGGTAAGTTGGCGTTGTGCTAGAGTCCCATTCCATACACCTCTCTTCACTGTGAAGGGCTAGCTGCTGAAATCCAAATTACAGCCAATTACTGCTGTTGTATTGCAGTAAAATGATTATGTTTCATCAAGTGTGCTAGTTGTGTGTGTTTTCAAGGAAATTCTCATCTAAAGCAGAATGGGCTTATAGTTGTAGAAAGAGAATATGCATATTGTACTGTACTGTGATTTTGTTTTGTTGACATAAAAATGTGTCTGATAGGCTAGTCTACTTTTGTTACACATGCTTGTGTTAACTGTGTTTAATCTTTAAATTATTTCTCACATTTTTCCCACTGGGTTAATAGAAGCAAATGCTTACAGGAGTTCATCCTTTGGCTATTCTCTATCTTCTACACGTTTTCTCCATCTTTGTCTTCTTTCTCTTTGTCTTCTAACTCTTCCGCTTGCTTTTGCCTCATCTTACACCCCCCTTTCTGTGTAGATGTTTCTCAAATATTCTCTATGTTGCATCGGGCAGTGAAACCTCAGGGTCTGAATCTGGCTCTCCACTCTGCCAGCCTTGTTTTTAAGTCCCGTCCCATCCAGTTTCTTTTTTTTTTCTTCTTTCGGGGTGGTGGTGGGGGTGGTAGGCCTGACGTGGGGGTTATGTCAGGAGGGGTGATCATAAATATTAGGAGCTGCAGGGAGACAAAGGGGCTAAAATGGAAAGGCTTGGCTGGATGAGGGGACCTGGCCATGTCATGTACCTCAGTCATTTTTCTTTTGCGCTTAGAACTCAGTCAGGGGTTTAATTGGAATCCAGACTTCAAAGAAACCCTCGGCCCATCCAGCAGCCCCCCATCCCAACTCCACCCCTGCACTAACTCCCCTGGCTGGATCCACACGTCCACAGCGCACACTCACACACACATACAGACCGTGACCACTACAATATCAGAGAGAGCATCATCATGCACGACCCCAGCTGAAATTGACTTTGCTCATATTTGCACAAGATATTTAGGTGTGGTGTATGCTCATATATGTGGATTTGTGTGGTGTGTGTTTGAATTTGCACAGCCCAATTTTTCTTACACTTCATAAAAGTCACATATTCTTTGCAAGGGCTTGCTTATTCATAAACAAAATCTGCTAATTCTTTGGGTTTGATTTTTGTGAATTTGACATCGATATTTACTCAAAAAGTGTTACATATGTCATTGCTTGGTCAAAGTATGTTAGATGGTTGGTTTGGAATTTTAAACAAGTACATGGTAATGCCACTACTGGATATTTCAACACATTTGAGATAGCAAAAACATAATGTTAGTCTAAATCTACTATTTCTACTACAAATGTATTATATATATACATATACTTTTCTGTACTACTCAGAAAGTAGTTTTGGTTTGTTATTAGGAAACTATATTAGACTTCGTCCCATCATGAACAAGATGTTTCATTGATGTCACATAATCGCATTGTAAAAGTATTGTTTTCATTGTTACACATCTTCCACCACAAGTGTTCAAGAGGCAAACACATTCTTTTTTTGTCAATATTTTTCATCCAGTCTAACATGCACTTTGGTATGTTATGTTATGCTACATTTTAATTGTGTATGCTGATTTATTTCTACTCTGCATTGTCTGCTATTTATGCCAGTAATTGGAGGATTTAGAACTATGCTATTCATGGCTCAGAATTTAAGTGAGAGAAAGTTAACTTTGTAAAGGGCTAAGCCTGAAGAAAATGAGTGGAAGAAAATGGCTGTGATACAGTATAATTAATATTGGAGCAGCAGGAGATGATATGTAGTAATACATGCACCTATGTAATTAAGGCTTCTGCCTGCTCCTTTGGAGTTTCAGTAGGTCTTGTTAGCACTGTGTGGAAGACACTTTCGAAGCCATACCTGTAAGATAATGTGTTTCAAAGCTATAATTATAGGTAGGGAAAGAGGACCTATTTTCAGACCTCTAACAAATCACTTTTTCCATTACACTTGGTAAAGGTGTTAATGACTCCTTGTCTTTTTGATTTTCTCCCGTTTGAATTATGAAACAGCTGTATCATTTGAAGTACAATTAATAGATGAATTTCCAGTAGCCATGCATTTAAAAAAAAAAAAAGCATATCCAATTTAGATAGTTTTCACCAAGAAAGACCATCTAAGCTGTCGTATCATAAACAGCAATGGGGCTAAGGAGGTCAGCTGATCATTAGCAAAGCAGAGTTTAACAGCATGAAGAAACAGGTGAATCCAGGAGCTACTTGTGCCCAGAGTAAAGCATTTACTTTGGATAACATTAAGCATAATGTACTTCATTATAATAGTGTAACAACCTTCATGTTTCCACTTTATGGAAATATTAAATATAATGTATTCACTAACTCATGTGCAGATGATGATTTATTAAAAATAGTGACACATTATTATTAACTGCAACATTTTGACAACCCCTGGGAAAGGACATTGTCTCAGTCTTTTGTAATGTATTAAATGTCCAGCAATGGAGATGCGTGTACGGAATTCATTCGTCTTTTGAGGATACCTGTTCAGTTTTGACCTGCCATATCATAGCAGCTCAGAGCCTGCTCTGTAAATGTATTCAGGCAGATCAGCTTATTGCAGGAGCCTTACTAACAGCTGGTGGTTGCGATGATGATGACAGATTGTTGTTTAAAAGAAAACAAAGAGGTCTTTCTACTATCCTGCTGTCTTGTTCAAAAAAAGGTATGGCTGTCTTGAGGAGAAGCGTGGGCTCTGAATGACTAATAGAGCTGCTCATACAGAATGGTTTGTAATGGAGGTGTTAATGACCATGTTGCTTAAAGGTTACTTCTGAGTGGTGTTTTCTTTCTCCCTCACGTCAACACCTTTATGCGCCCACCAACGTGTTCACTTTGTTTCCTATTATCTTCCCCTTTTCCAGCACAACCTTGAGTGCAACTGCAGCGTCCAACAGATCAAGGGATGACAGAATCAGACGAGAATGAAAAAGATAATGAGAGAGAGAGAGGGAGAAAAAGGTGCTAAAT
This sequence comes from Nannoperca obscura, assembly GCA_036024295.1. Lineage (NCBI taxonomy): Eukaryota > Metazoa > Chordata > Actinopteri > Centrarchiformes > Percichthyidae > Nannoperca > Nannoperca obscura. The sequence continues at coordinate 14,580 of JAVQJL010039669.1, forward strand.
CAGAGAGGTCTCAGCCCAGCAGGATTTTGACTTAAAGGGACTCGCGTGTCTTGACTTGGCTTGTGTCAACTATGTCTCACATGGGCCTCTGCAGAATGAAGGGCAATGCAATACTGCTCATTACACATAATAAACACACACAGACACATACACCCACACTCATTCACATTCTGTATCATGAAATAATTTCAATTCAGTGATCGCCGCTCCCTATGGAGCTCAGGAAGTGTCTGAGACAGTGGAACTATTTGAGGGAAATGGTAGAAGAAAAACAAGGTGAGGATTTTTTGGAGAGGGTAGAGGGAGGTCAGGGCTTGTGTTGGGTGTACATAGAGAAGTGGTGGTAGCTTTTATAGTAATTGCATGTCAGCCTCGCATTGTCAGTAGTGAGCCTAATTTGGGAGCATAGGGTGGTGTGTTTTGCTCTCTGGTAGACCAGACTATTTTCACCATAGACAGACATACGTAGACGCCGCATTGGCCTTGGATAGTATGTCAATGTCGCCACCATATTGGAAAAGGCAACTTGTCTAGAAGGCGAGACTAGAACAGACTGGAAAAGATAGAAATCCCTTCACTTTTTTAATCAGTCAAAATGTATTAACCACGTAGGTGTCCATATTTGAATCAAGATCATATTGTGGACTGACTCTTGGAGTATAATTGCAAAATATACATAACAATATATATATATATATATATATATATACACTACCGTTCAAAAGTTTGGGGTCACATTGAAATGTCCTTATTTTTGAAGGAAAAGCACTGTACTTTTCAATGAAGATGACTTTAAACTAG
>JAVQJL010039672.1:0-28711 GCA_036024295.1 Nannoperca obscura
ACATTGGCGGTCGAGCAGGAACACGGGGGCAGCAGGAGCAACCACAGATCCAGACTCCACAGCGCCGGAGGCAGAAACACCTGCAGAAATCTTTAGGAGAGAGAGAGAGAGAGAGGGGGGCGAGAGAAGCACACAACTAGGGGAAGAAGGTGAATTTGTGAAGACACAGCACGTACCATGCATGTTAACATACTGTAAATACTGGTATCACAGATAAAACTATAATATTACAAAGTCTTCAACTTACTTACTGTATGTCGCTAAGCATAGGTCCACAGTATTTATGAAAGAAAGTTGTTTACGATTAGGTTTTATGTATTTTATAGAATAGTAGTCAGTACACTTAAAAGAAACAATGCAAAAACACACAACCTATTTATTTATATTTATATCTTCTTCTTCTTCTCATTATTATTATTAGTAGTAAAGTGGTTCTCAAACACCTTCTCAGAGGTTTTATATAACTGCTCCGGAGGAACCTTTGTCCGCTCTGAGAAAAAGGAAGCGCATTTAGTTTGTGTTGCACGTGCCGGAAGTGGTCTTCTGAAGTCACATTGAAGGCAAAGATTCCGTGTCATTGTTATTAGGTAATGTAGCACTGTTCGTAAAATAAACGAATTAATTGTAGTCGTGTTGTCAGGTAGTTGATGGTAGAAATTTTATTAGCTGTAATGTTTTTAGTGATACTATAGTGCCTTTCACGTCCAAGGTGGAGCTACAGCGCTAGCTAGCATTAGCATCAAACAAACCACATTTTGTTTGCCTGGGCACCGGTAACTGAAAAATAACTTGAATGTTGGTTCTGTTGCGTTAATATTGATTATTTACCATACCCTTAGTAACGTCAGGTGATTTTTAAAATAAATCTGAACACTGGTAAGGATATCTGTTTCTGTCGGTCACTTACCGTCGTATAACCTAAAGTCAATCTAACGTTAGAGGTTGGTCATGTTATGGCTGCAACTCAATTATTTTCATTGTTGTATTTCTGTAGCAGGCTATACAATTTGAATGAGAATTTTTGGGAGCTTAAAAAAGTAACTCTTAAAGTTGCATTAATTGTTCGACCAATGATATTCAACGATATCAAACGCAGAAACGCTGAAAAGTCCTCACATTTGAGACGTTGGAACCAGAGATTGCTTTGCATTTTTATTCGATAAACTTAAAACAACTAACCAATTACATTTTCTGTAAGTTGACTATTCTGTTAATCAATAAATGGCTTCATCAGCTCAGAGTTATGATTATCACACAGTACTTTGCGTATGCCAACAGCACAAGGGACCTGTCAACTCATTCCTGATGACTTTATTTGGATGAGCATCAACAATGTTTACTTCAAAGGTTGTCCCTCGTCTCGGTCTATTACGTAGAGCATCTTGTAAGTAAGAACAAATATCTATCTATCTAATCTAATTTAAAGCTATATTTTCTGTGTACGTAATGTTACTCAAGATTACATTATTTCTTTTTAGGTGCACTTCAAGCCCATGCAGACATTTTGAACGGACGTGTACAACCGGTTCTTCCTGCTTACTGCTTTTCACTAAAACAGAAATGGAGAAACTATTCAACAGCAGCAGACAACACATCTCCTCGATGGGTACAACTTGAGCCGGAACTGGACGAGGCTCTCGTGCCGCGTAAATTGTCAGTAAGTCCCCTGGAGAGCTGGCTCTCCCTGCGCTACTCCCTTCCTCCCCTGCTGGAGTCTGCTCAGCCTCAGGAGGACACAGGGCTGCTGGAAGAGAAGGTGCTGCCACCCATCCCTGCCCCTGTTTTGGAAGATGGGGAGGGTTCAGCAACACCTCTTAAATGTAAGAATGTTCTGGAGATCCGGCGGCGGAAGATGAACCGGCATAAATACAATAAGCTGCTAAAACGGACAAAATTTTTGAGGAGGAGAGTGCTGGAGGGCAGGGGGAGAAAGAAACAGGTGAGAGTCTCTACTTTTTCCAAAGTAAAAATATATTCAAATAAGGATCTTTCATACTGACGAGACACATGATTTCTTACTGTATTGATGCATTTTTACTGTCATTTTTATACACTAATGAAAGTATTTAACTGCATTATTCAATGTAGTTTACCATGATAAATATATATCCTATATATCAAGAAGCTGTTTGTGTAGAATTGTTGTAAGTCTTGTGCACCTGATGTGCTTTAATTACGACACAATTTTTCCAGAACTACTTGAATGTGAAATTGTGACATTGACACTGCCAACTGCGTGTTTGTCCATGTGTAGAAACGATTTGAGGAGGATCTGACTAGGATTTGGAAACGAGCTGGACTGACGAAGGCTCCAGAGGGATGGAGTACACCTAAGATCTTCATTAAACAGCATGGGAACAAAAGGGACTGAGAAACGGTGACAGTGATTGGAGTTTGTCTCACATTGCTTCCACTGGACAGCTCTGCACACCACACTTCACACACTGCAGCTAAATCAGCCTTCTTTTCTCTGCTTTGCAGCTTTATTGAAGCATGTTTCAGCGATGACGACTTGTTTCCTGTGTGTACAATCATTTTTAACAAAGTGTACATGATCTAATAAAGATCTTCGTCTGTCAAGCCCAGTGCATGGTGAGCTGTTGTTTTCTGGTGGCTTTGTTTAAGGCTGATGGTAGAATTATAGGAGAGCTTATATTTATCCTGTTCTTACTGTGGATGGCAGTATTGTGCAAAGTCTGAAAAAAGTTGACTGAAGTTACCAACTTGAGTGGTTATTTAGTTTAGTAATCTTATAGCATGACTAATACAGAAATAAGAGCAGCGAAGAGTTGGCTGTGACTATTAAAAATAAAATAAAATTAGGTTGTACAATAAAAACTTCATAATAGTAAGATACTAACTTTGAGGACTTTAAAATCAAAAAGGGGTGTATGTAAGGGCCATCTGTAACCCCTTCTTTGATGTGGACTGCACTTGTTTTCAGTTTTTAAAACTATTAATTACGGACAAATTTACATTTATAAAACTGAAGAGTTTGATGTATTAAAAGCATTTGTTGGAGACTGAAAATAAAAGCAAATGTTTAGAAGCATAGCTGATGCAAACGAATGTATAACCATGGCAAGACGATATTTTCCTTAGTTATATTGTTTTATAAAACCTGTCAGTTTCGGATTGATGGAAAGTTAAAATGTTATGTTTTGTGTTTTGCTGGTGGCCGAGGTTATCCTGTTTACATTTAGAGGGGAGGGGGCCGTTAGTGCATATTCGTCTAGTATGTTGGTATCTAATAGTTTTCTACCAAACCTCTCAGCGTGTGTTGTGTTATTGCACGTTTTGTTGAAGACTGCAGCAGTGTTGAATTTCATAGGCCGGCGGAGGCGGAGCGTGTGTCGCCTCCAGCCCGCAGGAATACAACATAATCCAGCTGCTGCTCGGAGAACTCAAAGCGTTCTTTTGTTTTATCAATTGATGCGCACTCCACATCTGTCAGGCCTTCACCTCCAGCACTGAGAGAAAAAGATGCGCCTCGACATGACTCTCATCCAAAGTAAGTTCTTCGCTTTCAAAAGAGAAAAGGGACTTGAGGAAACTTTCTTTGTGGCATAATTGGATCCAGGTCAGAATAACCCGTTTGGAACAAAAGCCCAAATCCACTCAGGTCTGCTCTGCTGCTCTAAAAATCTTTTCAAACACTATTCACAAAATATCTTTGTAAGATGTAATGTGTAGTCAACAGTCTGCATTATTAATCTTTTGCAACTCATGTCAGCTGCTTTTAAAACGGCTCAGTTTGTTTAGATTGTTATTTATGGACGCCTATTTATTTTTTTAAATCTTTAACCAAACAATCCGCATGATGTTCCTTTTAAAACTAGTTTCAGTGGCAGAATGAACCATTTTTAAAACCCAGACTCTTGTTCATTTACTGTCTGGTGTAGCCTATTTATTTATTTATATAGACTATTTATTGTTGACCAAACAATCCGCATAATGTATTTTGTATTATTGGCATCGACACATATTTATTAATTTTATTAGAACCTGAACCTATTTATCCTCAATTTAAACTATATTTCCTGTGTGATAAATTACAGAAGCCTTTATTTTGAAATATTTTGACTTCTGAAAATAAAATGGATCGTGCATGGAGCTTCATGGACTTGAAAGTAAAACAGAATTTCGTTTACAGTAACTGTGGGTGGCTTTGATTAGCCTCGGCCTGTTGATACAGTGTGCATGGGGGACTATGTGTAACTGCGGTCTGAGTCGAGGAGTCAGCACAATCCCGCAGCCAGTCATTTTATGTGTCAGTAATGAGTGTTTCACCACGAGTGGGCTGCTGTGAGTCGCGGGGGGGGGAGTTACCACTCCAACCATGTTTATGATGGCAGCAGCAGCAGGGCATGGAAAAGATTAGAGTTGCTGTTTTGGACTAAATAAGCTTATAAACACGTAGCAGCTGATTCAATACATAAAATGACATGGTCACTAGAAGACAATTCATCTTGTTCAGCAGAAATTTGGGGGGGTTACAGAAAAAATGTGTCCACAAGCTGAGGTGATGTACCCAGTATATTTTTTATTAAGTTGACTTTAAATCAATGACATTTGAGCATTTTCAGATATATATATAAACTGTGACCAAGAATGTAGTACATATTTACATCACCTGATTCTGCACAGGTGTGGTCATAAATTGAGCTCTGCAATCAGTTACATGAAGATAGATATATAGACTACTGTACATTTTCAATAATATTCTCAGTAAAATTATCCATAAACATCAGACACAAAGCAATACACAATTATTGCAAATTAATAAAATAAAAAAATACTAGAATATATTAGCTGCCATTTAATGTAGATGGAGATTCATTAGGAGTGAGTCCGCAGCCGGACAGATTTTGGACTGACTGTTTGATTTATTCTCAACCTGTGACAGGGCTGTGAGTAAAGTTAACACACCCACAACATCCATGAATCACAGAAATGATGCTGAGTAAACACATGCTTTATGTTTGAGTTGAACATAAACCTTTTCTGTTTTACCTCAGTCACGACATTCTGTGATTCTCTATGTGACTCCTGGGGTTCCAAACAGTGATTTTGCAGCTCATTTGGTGAATACCTGTTATTATAGCTGCGGACCCAATAGCACATTGTTAAGTCTTTAGTGTTAAACCAGCCTTGTGAGTCATCAGCCTGTGTGTCTGGAAGAGAGATGAGAGACAATTACAGGGGCAGGGACACTTTGTTTTACCTTCTGCAGGAAAGTTTATACCCTTCAATAGAAAAACCCACCAAAGTTTTCCAGCATGAGGTCTCCTCTGTGTGTGCTGAAATCATTTTGCTCCGCTTGAAGTGTTATTATATACTGGTGCATACTTATGAAATCATCGCATGCCTCGCTGGGTTCAAATCACTGCATAAAAGCACAGTAGCAGCACCCCAGTGAAGTATTATTTGGATGTGGTGAATTGAACCCCCTCTTCACGTGTCTGTTGCATGCACTCACACACGAAGTCAATCAACCATGTGCAGCCATGATGAGCAATATATCTGGTTGGAGAAGGCCCCATTTGATCTTGTAACCTGTAGATTTTGTGTAGCTTCCTTTTGGGTGTTATGCCATCGCTGTCAGGAACAGAAACGTGTTTTATTGAGGCATGTGTTATTTGCTGCTTAGTATCCAAATCTTTAACTTAAGTAAAACTTATGCGATGTAGTTATTACAAAGTGTTATTAGCAAAATGTGCTGAACATATTAAACATAAAAGTACTCAGTAATTCATAAAAATGCTACCTTTGCTATTATATGTCATGTGTAGCATTTCACTGTTGTAGCTGGTTGAGGTGGAGCTAATTTAATACTTTTTAAAACATGATATACTGTTATGTAGATTAATCAATAACAATGCATCATCATACATAATCTGTGAAACCACTATTACTCAAATAAACACCGTGAAAAATTGTAGTGGAGTAAAAGTAAAACGTGACATAAAATGAAAATAAAGTAAAGTATCTCAAATTTGTACTTAAGTACAGGGTTTGAGTAGATGTACTTTGTCATGTTCCACCACTACTTTTAGAATATACATATATAGTGTTTTACAGCAGATGTCATTGATTACTTGTTAATATAACTGTTGATGGCCTCACTTCTTGCTTTATTTTGACCACTAATTGCAGTCAGAGCCTGTGTTGTTTGAGTTCCTCGGGCAGAGATCTTTTAACTGTTCCAGAGGCCCGCCATAAAACTAGCGGGGACAGAGAGTTTGAGTTTAGAGTCAGGGCTTCTTGAACAACATGCCTGAGGAAATCAGGTTTTCTGACTCTGTAACATGTTTTAAATCTCTAAAAACATTTTTTATTACATTACATTTAGGCATTTAGCAGATGCTTTTATCCAAAGAGCTTTACATAAAGTGCATAGATCCATGATCGAAAACAACAGCATGTCTAATTTTATCTGAGAGCATACCTTGGTTTTACTTGAGAGTTTGCATTTGATTTGAATTGTCTTTTGATTTCTTTTATCTAAAATTACTGGATTAAAAAAAAATCATAAAATCCAACAATTTGTTCATTTTAAATTGTTGCCGTGTGTGAATCGTTTTGTAACGTCTGTTTTGAAAGAAACTCCACACTGAAGGCTCCGCACCTCCAGCCCCTATAGTTCACAGTACCCATTAAAAATACACAGGTGTTTGGTTTTGACGCCAGACAGTGTGACTGACGTGAGCTGAATAGCAGCCTGGTTCTTCGTCCTCTGAGGATCATGGCCTTGCAACAAGCCAGCAGCAGCCAGGATGAATAGAGGCTCTGTGTGTTTTGGCTGCACGCGTCTCTGCTGGCCCTTCAGTAAACACACGACAAAATAACACTGTGGGAAAAATGCATTAGAAATAGCAAATGTGCTGTAGGAAAATGTTCTATCTCTTGAGTGAGAAAACACAAACAAATATATTTCCAGAGAATATTGTTTTGGTGTGTTTTGTTCGCTGTTGTATTTGTGTGTGTGCCTTTTACCATGTCCTTGTTTCTAAAGTTCCCCTTAAATGCTCAAATCTTTCACTGTTGGGTCAGTCCAGGTCAAACCTAAACTCTCGAGCCATTTTGCAGAGTCTTATTACAAAAATGTTTCAAGACTTAATAGGTGAACAAGCTGTAATACAGCAGCAAGCATGAATAAAGTGCTTCAGTAGGGTCCATCTTTAATCACTCATGTTTTGTCTCTTTCAGTTTTTGCTGTGCTCTTCCTGCCAGGAGGTAAGACATCTTTGTTTCTGTACGCACCACCTTAATGAAGGCCCAGTGTATAGTATGTCATGTTTGATGCTTCTCTTTCTGTCGTTGCTGCACTGATCATCTGAGCGCATTTGTTTTTTTCTTTGTGTCAGCATGGGGTCAGAGCAGCAGCGAGCTCGGTGTGGTTGTGGAGGCCAAGAACATCACCCTCGCTGCAGGGTCAAAGGCCGTTCTGCCCTGCCACAGCCCTCGCATGGTGTGGACCCGGGACAGACTGAAGGACCGTCAGAGGGTGGTGCACTGGGACTTGGTCCGCAGCAGCCCAGAGTATTCTGTGGAGCGAGTCCTGGACATGTCCCCTGGAGCCCGCCAGAGGGTCTACAATGGCTTCAACAAGGGCCGCATCTCCATCCCAGACTCTGCTTTCAATGATGGCAACTTCTCCCTTATCATCAACAGTGAGACATCCTTGTATTATCCAGTAGCACCATGAACACTGCACTCTTCCATTTATAACTTCATCTTACGGATGTTTGGATGCTTATTTTTTTAGATGTGGTCGCAAGTGACAAAGGAGTTTATACTTGTAATCTGCACCACCACTACTGCCAGATTCACCAGTCCATTCAAATTCAGCTTAATGTCACAAAGTCGGGTGAGGCCTCCTAATCACGCAGCCAAATGTTATCCCATGAAGTCATGATGCATGAAACAGATTAAATAGTAATGCATGTCATACTCGTTTGTTTCCAGCTCGGAAAGAGAAACGTAAATGGGATGGAGAGAAGACCGTGTTCGTGGTCTTGCTCGGCAGCTCAGTGGCATTGCCCTGTGTGAACCGGCGCTCCCTGTGGAGAGAGGGCCTCCAGGAGGACCAGCAGCAGGTGGCTCACTGGGACTTCCAGGCCCCTGGAGTGCGTCCTGATAGGGCTGACCGCCTGGTTGACCTCTATGCCTCTGGAGAGCGCAGGGATTATGGACCACTCTTTGCCCAGAGCAAGATTAGTGTGGCGGAGGATGCTTTTACTTTAGGGGACTTCTCACTGTCCATTTCTGACTTGAAGCCTGTGGACAGAGGCCTGTACTCCTGCCACCTGCATCACCACTACTGTGGTCTGCATGAGAGACGTGTCTTCAGGCTCACTGTGGGACCTCCACTTCCGCCCGCCCCCACTACATCACCAAGAATTTTCCAGAATGATGTGCCAGAGTCAAGTAAGCCACTGAGATAAAACAACAAGAGAAATGTCACCAGAACTTTGTTTTTCCTGACGCAATAGTTTGGGTAAATGTTTTTCCCCATATGGTTTCTCGTCTGTGACTGTGCATAGAGAGACAACACAGCTCCTGAGTTTTTTTGTATTTATAAACATAGCTGGTCAGTTAAATCAGTTGCTCTTCTTGCCAATTCTGTCGTCAGACCTCTCTGTTTTTGTGTTTGAGCTGAAGAGGGAGGGACGAGGTAGAAGGAATGTAGTTGAGTAAAGAAATAAATCTCCCTGTTAGTTGTTGACTGTGAATTCAGCACTGCAATTTGAAAAGTCAGGGTTTTTGGTGTCAACCTTTTGCAGCTCTTGCTTGAGAAGCTGTCTACAGTACACAGCTTTAAATTGGCTGCAGCGGAAGTGGTCTCCTTTCCTCGACAACTTTTTTTTTCATTTACAGCCTTTTTGGTTACAGCTGGAGACATTTTAACTGTGCTGAGCAGAGGAGTAGGCTCCTACAGCCAGTCATTTTGGGAGTGGAGGGTCATATCTTGTGTTTTTCCCATCTCATTTGACCCCATTTTCCAAAAGTCCCAACCACGTGTCTAGACTGGTTACACAGAATCTCGAGGTTTGTTATTCCGTCTTTTCTCCCTGTGTGCTCTGTTTCTCTGCTTATGTGTATCAGCCTCAAGTAGAGGCGTGTTTACCCGCAGTTAAAGAAGGTCTGATACATCTGTTCAACATCTGGGCCAGCTGTGACATGAAAGAGCAAAGTAAGAGGAGGGGATGAAGGTACATGTTACACTATAGATCCTCCTCCCCTTAAAAGAAATGCACACGTGGATGGATAGCATCCTAGAAATTCACTTCTTCTTTAAGCACCCTGGTCTTGCCTGTTAGATTAAACCCATATTGTGCATGCTCATGGATTCACCACCGATCATGTGGAAATTACAATTGTCAAGAGAGCTTTTAACTTTAACGCTGTAATTATTCATGGCAGAAAGGAATAGGACATGATTTCTTTGTGATCATAAAGGAGGCGTTTTGTGAGCTGTCAACAGTTCAACAGAAATCTCTATCTTTGAAAATGAAGATGCTTTCCTTCAGTTAATTGACTTGCAAATGATGCACATCCCACAGGAACAAAAACACGGGGTAACCTCTGTGCAGCATATGTGAAATAGTCGTACATGCTCGTCAGATCTGACAGGAAAATGAAGATGGTCTACTGCTGGGACATAGCCGCAGCTCTGGTTGTGATAGTTGAGCTCTAGAGACAATGACCTTGGACATGTCTTCGCAGTTTCATGCATATTAAGTACATTAAACAATGACAGGTGATAATTGCCGACCAAGCTCCCACTTCAGAGGTACATAGGAAGGCTAGAATAAATCTAATATAGATACATGTTCATGATTGGCTGGTTTAGAATGCATGATCAGAGATGGTAATATGTTGTTTTACTCACTGGTCCCTCGGTGATGTTCAGTTTTAGTATCCAGCTTAGCTGCTTTAATGAGAGACCAGACAGTAATGCTGTATTTAAGAGTAATATTCAAGATGAACATTTTTTTATGTCTTTTGTGATGCATTTTTTTGTCCATTTAAATTTGAGGAGAAATTGACAAACTATAATAACAAATATTTTTCTACCGTTCAACAGCTCTGTAATCATGCACTGAAGTCTGTGGTAGGGTACACTGTACTGTATATGTTGGCATCTCCAAGCCCAGCATGTACTGCTGTGCTTGTCGTTTTTAATAATTATTACCAACTATCTACAAAGTTTACACAAACAGTCCGGGTGGCTGTGAGCCTGGGAGCTGTTTGTTGTCAGATGGGTATTTAGACCGGCCTGTTAGACCGTAGAGTTCACTGACGAGCTCTGCTGAAGGTGTCACAGATGTATTTTCCGTGCATGCAGAAACTAGACTTCTGTGTTTGTGAGAAGACGTGAAAAGGCCTGAATGGAAAACTAATACAGACATGCCGACAGACCATATAACAGAATTTGTCTCTCTTTCCTCACACTTCCTCCTCCTCTTTTTCTGGTCAGCCTGTTTTTCTGGGGAGAAAAAAAAACAGCTGCATGACATCAGGTCTGGAAGTCATTACCACCAAGCAGCATTCCTCCTTCTGCATCTGGCTTTTGGTAAAAAATCAAAAAGAAGAAGCCACGAGGGGAATACAAATGTTTAGTTATAAAGAAATGAATTTCAATTTGAACCTTGTTTTTTGCCATTAGATTAATCCAGTGTAACAATCCATTATATCACAATAATGATAGTACAATAAATCCTCAACAGTACATCCCATTGTTATTTTACTTGAAAGCATATTGACTTACCATGTGGCATATTTGGCTCTGTCTGATTGATCCATGTTCTGCCTTTAGGGCCTGAGGAGGTGGAGGTTCCACGCGTGGTGAACGTCATCCTCCCTGAGCATCGGGGTTATTTGGTGCAGCATTTGGGCTATTTCCTGGCAACTTTCATACTGCTGGCATTCATCGTTTTTGCTGTCATTGTGCTGACTCGACGGCGCAAAAAGAGAGGTATTGTGGGTGTGCATTTAAGTCATAAACTCACGCCTTGTTTGTATCTGACAACAAGCTCCTATCTTAAAATCATAAATTGCATAATCATAGAGAGCACACTGTAAGGGTCACATTTTATGGATATACAGTGTGTTTGAGATTGTGTGTTAAATGTTTATTTCAGGGCTGGAGAATGACCTGCGTAGGTCTGATCGGTAAGACATTACTATACAATAAAGTATGTATTTTTTCCCTTTAAATTGAATCCAGTTGTAAGCAGAACAATTCTTATTTCTGTGCAGGGTAAATGTGATCAGTGGAGGTGAAATGTCATTAGACTGCACAGAGCTGAAGGCTTGTAACCAAGAACCTCTGAATTCAGGTACAGTCATCCTCATCTGCACATATACAGCAAACACACATTGTCTACGTTAGCATTCTCATAACCTGTATGTCTACTACAATCCACAGCCTACAAAAACAATCTACTGAAAGAGAGAGATATGGCCAAAGACTGCAATAATGGTGAGTAGACACTGGGCAGAGGTGTATTTCGGTAAATAAACCTCTAACAGTAGCACCCTTACAGCCACAGATAAGAAACACCACAAATGATATCGATTTTATGTCCCTCTCCCACCTCCTTATTCAGACTTTCATGGGAAGCTGTGGAAGTGAGTGCGATATTTCTGAGATGCCGCTGGCAGGTCCAGGGCAAACACCGGAAGACTAAAGGACTGTGGAGAGAAGGGAAGACAAAAAGAGAAAGCCCAGGAGAGGACAGGAGGAATGCTCCCTCTGCTGTAACTCTAGCACACTAAGCTTTTTCACTAAAGCCACCATCATTTTTTACACGTTACTTTTTTATATAACTTGCAGCTGTTATAACAATATGTTAAAACATATATTTGATCCTTACTCTTTGCATTCATTTGTTGGTTTATGTAAAATATTTTTATCACTTTTTCTTGTTTACAAAAATGCATGCTGTTTATTGAAGTATGTTTTATTGTGTACTTTGCATGCTTTCCTTTGTTGAAATTTGATCTTTTTTTCCCTTTTTTTGCACATATACTGCTGTACTGAAATTTGTAAAGGCATTTCATCATGTTTCAATGGTAAACTTATTGTGTGTAGACAGTTTCAGACAGTGTTTGCAAACAAGTGCCACACATTTTAGCTATAGATAATGACATTTTATACAGATCATGGTACTTTTTTTTTTACAAAACTCAACTGTGGTGACAAAGGTCAAAATTAATTTTGTCTGTATTTGATGTAATTTAGAAATACAAATTTAAATTCATCTCCAAGTAATGTTTTTCCTCCATATGGATACATACTGTGCAGTTTATTGATAACTTATCAGGAAAAAAATAGTGAATTTGTAGGACCATGCACTAAAGGCTCAGTCTACCGAAACTCAGGAAGTCAAATTATTGTAACCATTTATTTGGGTTTTAATGGGTTGTGCAGTACTTGTTTGCATCAAGCATGTACAAGTATCCTGGTTTGTTAAAACACTGAATTTTCATTACTAAATCTGTTGGTCAATGGTGTGTGATAAACTGTATGGCTACAGCGGTTTACTACAGGAAGTGTCTACTATCTCAGTAATGCTAGAGTGTAATCCTAAACCCTTTTTCTCTTTGTCTCTTGCTCACTTGCACACACTCATGTTGGCCTCTTCTAAGAAAAGATTTCTATTAAAGATTCACAACATTGGCCACAGGCTCATCAATCACTACTTGTTCCAGTTTTTAGACGTTAACCCACATATTTGATGTTTAAATGAATATGGGCCTATGATATGACCTTATAATGTATCAGTAGCTTCTGAAGAGGATTGAGGATTAGTAGTATGTGAGAAGGAACATCTGAAGGTAAGTAATTCATTGTTTTAAATTATAGAGAGAAGAGTGAGGCAGAGGCACTGCAGACTCTTGTTTGATAGACATTAACATCTTGTTCTGAGTTTAATAAAGCTGCAGTCCACCTGTCATTGTAACCAGCTACTTTCACTCTGGGGAGTCATATGAATAATGTCTAAATTTTACTGTCATTTGTAATGATTGTTATAGTCATATCTAATATTTAATACGTATATTAACTCGGGAGGAAAGCCCATTAGCCTTTAATATAATCATTAGTGGAGCTTCATTAGCTTTTTCCCAAAATATATTTTCTTATTCTTTTAATTTAGTTTAATTTGACCTAATCAGACATTTGTCAGTTACCCAAAAATAGGTCGTCATATATTTCAGACAAGCCAAGATATATTTCTTCATCAAAATAATTTTCTTTGAATATATTTCATTTGATTGAATTGAATGAGTTGAATGGCCACCGCTCGACACAGTAATATATCCTTCAGTAATACCAGCGTTAGTAGTAGTAATAAAAGAAGACACCAGGCTGCATAAAGCCAGTCCACTTCCTCTTTGTTCCAGGCCTGTGCAGTACAGTACCGTGTGACTTGTATAAGATGGGGCATAGAGGCCGGCGCACAGCCCAGACACGCCACTAGATGACAGCACTGTCTAACCAATTAGCTTGTACAAAAAAATACCAATATTCCCAACACCATATCGCAAGGATGTGGACTGTCCCTTCCTGTTTTAGTGCCGAGAGAGCCACCGTACCGACTCACACTGGAGCAGGAATACAGGCACTCATAACGCGATTATGTCTGGATTTTCGCCGTGTTTGTCAAACACACGGAGTCGTATTTTCCATCGTGGGGTATACTGGTTTATATATTAGAGACTGCTGTTATGTTATTCTACCGGTAGCTGGTAACATAGCAGGCCCGTTTATTGCGCTGCCAACCCTTGTTCCTTTCCTGTGTCAATGATTGTCCTCCCCTCTCTCTCATGGCGGAGACTAAAATAATATATCACATAGACGAGGAGGAGACTCCTTATCTGGTCAAACTGTCCGTTTCGCCAGAGAAAGTCACCTTAGCGGATTTTAAAAATGTCCTCAACAATCGACCGGTCAATAGCTACAAATTCTTCTTCAAATCGATGGACCAGGATTTTGGGTGAGTGGCCACCGGTTGTGATTATTATTAGCCTGTTCGTCCGGCTCGCTTGCAGTTAATTATCGCAGTGTGTGTGTGTGTATAAAACATATATATGTAAAAAGCTTATTATTATTACAGGCCGTGATAGGCAACATCAGACGATGCAGGCTGCATGTGTGCAACATAGTGCCATGTCTGTTTCCATGCTCCTGGCACCTGCTCATTATCACAGGCTACCCCGTGCGCAGCGCAGGAGACACGAGTGTTTGAAGTGATACCAGATCTGTCCAGAGCCCTAATGACGCAGCCCTGCATTGATTACACAGAGCCAGACCCCTGCTCCCCTACTTAATGTCAATACATGAACCCACGTTAGTGCCAGTGCGTCAGCCATGTGGAATATAAATGTGAGACAGATGTTGACAAAGCGTACACATGTTCAAGTTCTCAGGTTTCATATTGTTTTGTTTTGGTTGCCCTGTGCCTGGTTTAATTGTAGCGTGTGATTTTTCAGTCAAGAGAATACCATTACAAAAACGTAAACACAAATATATACATTTTCATCCACTTATAATCGCCCAGAGAGTTGTCTTTCATTTACAAACACACACAATGGGCTGCAGGTGAATCCCAAGGGAATATGGCAACTGCAAGCCAGTGGTATTAGACATGCAATCACGTAACCACCTTTTCACTTTTAAACTGGAGAAGAAGCACTACATTCTTCTAATGAATATTGTATCATATACTGTGTTATTACAGTAATGTTGGACAAACTGATTAGAAATGCTGGTTTGTTTCCCCAGTGGCAGGTTAAATAATGCACAGTGAAGGGGCAATTGTTTGCTATCTCATCACATTCCACAGTACACAAGTCACGTATTTAGATGTAATATACAGTGTTGTAATTGTCAGGAGAGAGAGAAATGAAGTTTAATGCAACGTGTGATTATGTCGTAGCATTGGCTATGGAACAAAATAGAAGATTTACAGTCTAATAGAATTTGTCTTTACTGTAACTCATTTTAAAAAATTGTATGGTTAATTTTACCTCACAAAGTCACATTAACTACCTTGTCTGTCTGCTGGATGCTGGACTTAAGGAATAATAGAAATACTTCCTCCCTCTCTCTCTTTTTCTTTTCTTTCTCTCTCTGTAATCCCATCCTGATTTTCAGGACTTCCACCAGGACTAGAAAACTCTTCAGCTCTCTTGGTCATCGAGGTCTACTCGTATCAGGCCTCTTGCTGAGGGTGACATATTTGTGTCAGCGCCCGGTTCTCATTCCAGTCTGAACAGTCATACATGGGCCAACACACTTTAATATCTGGCACTGTAATTGAAAACATGATTGAAGGAAATGCAGAGGCAGGCGGTGTCTGTGGAGCCAAACGTCATACATTTCCACTGCAGCCTGACCTTGTGAGGGAAACTGGCTCTTCCTGGTGGCAGGCTAGGTTTGGTGCGCCGCTTTGTCCCCCAGGCCCGGCTTCCTGCCTCTGTTGCACTGCAGGCCTGCTCTCTGGGCCTCAGGTGATCGACAAGCAGATTATGGAAACAAACAAAGCGTGTTTGCTTTCTCCACATGGAGACGTGGCTCTGTGTTGCCGAACACACTGCCGCAGTCGGCCAACCGGCTCCTGTATGTGCATCAACAAAGCACGTTAGGTTACACTGTGAACTGAACATTGTCAAATGACTGTGTTTTCACATAGAGCTGTTATACACAGATAATAAAGGCGTCTCCATCAGAATTCCAGCCTTTGAGTTAAGGTTGAATATTCCGGCTCTGTGAGTGCCGTATGGTACTGGCACAGTATGGAAGCAAACCTAGTCAAAGGCACAGAGGATAGCGGCGCTTTGTGGTAGCCATGCTGGCTCTACTGCATACACACAGACAGTATGGCTGCTGGAGAATTAGCTTGGGAGGAATAAGACTGCTGAGCAGAGAGGGAAAACATCAAATCCCTTGCAGTTATAGACAGTGTTTGAAATGTAAATGAGCAGTCAGTGCAAGGTCCTCTGTAGTGGACCCCCTGCTGTGCAGGAAAAAACTGCCATTTTCTTACGGGATTGCTGAAATACATTTGTCCTAGCAATATCAGCTCTTTAAGCGATGACCACAAGAATTTGATAAACGGTTTGCCCCCAAAACGCCTCAGCTTACCGCAGTGAACATGTTATTTCAGTTCCCTTTGGAATCGTATGGAATATGCGTTAGCGTGGGCTGTGGCGTTTCCATTCACCCAACAGAGCGCAGCAAATTAAACGATGGAACGTTTCTTTGTGCGCATTTCATACCTCAGTTGGGTTTGTTTTTTCTTCTTCGTAATATTCATTCATTCATCAATATTCATAAGACAGGAAACTAATTGAGGCTGGGTTGTTTTGAAGCAACCCACTTGGCTTTTCCGGAGACTTCAAGGTGATGATATGGCATTTTGTCATTGCCACTGGTGGTGAGTGGGTTTGAGACCTCACTATAATGCAAGTCACAGAGGCACTCTGGAGCTGAGGACGCTGCCAAGCTGAAGGTCTGAAAGAAACAGTCTTGTTTGTGCCTTAGAAAATCGGGGCGCTGGTAGGGGAATCTTTCTTCTGCTTAGGAAGTGATGCTAAGCCCCTATAGGACAGAAGTCTGCAGCTTTTTGCAGAAATGCACCCCTGCCTCACCTCGCTTGGTTTTGCTGTTTGAGGATTTTGAAGGTTATACTGCATTTGTGTGTCATAGCAATAACGACACTCTTACTGTGAGTGACTGTACAATCTTTGTTAGATAGTGACATTATTAGTGGAAAAGGAACTAAAACACCTGAACATTGTTATTATGCTGTAAAAATCACACGGTTACAGCACTCAGTGTGACATTAACAGTATGCAAGCTATTATTAAAAGCTTTCTATAAGTTGAATTTAGCTGTTAACTGAGTCAGACTCGGTCTCATATTGAAATCTATCTATTTACAATCTTATTTGACTACAAATGTTTTGCTTCCCTGTTTATAGTATCATTAACATCAGCCCACCAAAGTCCTTGGACTGCGGGCCGGTGCTGGCTTCTCCTGCCCCTGGTTTCTGGTTTAGGCTGTAACTACCCAGCCCTCCTCTGTCTCTCAAAGCACAAGCAAACACGTTTAATCTTTCCCAGCTACACAAATATATCCAGCGGTGGAATATTCAGTGATCACTAAGGTAAATCTTGTGTCATTATCCTGTGATATCTGTTAAGACCTATTTAAGCTGCCTGCTCTAAGAAGTCAGGTCTGTGACAGCAGCCCACACCAGACACATGCTTTTCTAAACAGGGCTTACGGTTTGTATGTGTGTATGCATGTGTGTGTGTGTTTCTGTGCTTGTTAAGTCGTTCAGGGTGGAACTAACACTGCTCCTGATATCAGATGGAAGCTGAAAAGAATGCAGGTCATGGGTAATTTACCACATGTTTAGGTCGTCATCTGTTATGAGTGGAATTGTTTCTTCTTTTGGTTTCAGTTCTTATAACAAACAGATGTATGTTTAAGGGATTTATTTTGCATGCCAGTTCTTTCAGAAACCGTAAAATTAACATGTGTGCGTAAGTGGAGCAGGTAACCTCATTCCTGTGCAACGTTAGAAAGGAGAAGCATTGCTGATATTTTATTCGTACGGGCCACTCCCACATCCTCACAAGTCACCTTACAGCTGGTCATGCAGCTTGAGAGAGAGGATGCAAACACTTCCTACCTAACAAGCTGCCGGCAGAGTAAGCCCCCGCCTCCCTCCCTTTTCCTCCCTGAGGTGGAACAGGCCACAGCAGCAGGCTCTGTGGTTGTCGGTTCCAGCCACAAGGCTACGTTATCTCCGTCTACCACTCCCAGCAATACAGCTCCCACAGCAGCAGCGCGCACACAAACACAACTAGTTTGGCTAATCATTTCAGTAGCTGGGAAGTTCTGGCAAACAAGAAGTGGGGTCGGGGGTGGGGGGGCTGTAAAGTCACTGTCAGAGACACCCTGCATAAAATCTTCTTAGGCTTTTCTGCTGCTCTCAAGTCGTGCCGCTCCCTTTTCATGTACCGTGTTCAAAGCCAAGAAGCTAATGTGAGATCTCCAGAGTCTCAGAAATGCTTTTCTTTACCAATACTGGGAAAATCCTTTGCAAAAAAAAAAAAAAAAAAAAAAAAAATCAAAAAACAATGTGCACAAAGACATACAGGGAGTTATAATGGAAAGTGTTAAATATATCAGGGGGTTTTAGCCCCATGTGTGCATGTGTGTGTCAGTGTATATGTGAGGTTTTTTGCCAGCTCATCTCCCATACTCCTCGGCTAGCTCCGGGCTTGATCTACGTGACACGAGCAGGGCAGGTGTGGTGACTGGTTGCTGCTGAACTGTGTCCCAGCAGGTCAAAGGGTAACTGGGAGGTATTTTTGTAGAGAATTTACAGCCAAAGACGAACACACTGAGGGAGGCTCACACACTAGATCACTCTATTAATACACACTCCTGTGCCTTAACGCCCTGTTGTCTCATCTATTTATCTTGCACACCTGCACAGGTTTTCTATTGGACCCATGCATTACTGATTATTGGTCCTATCATTGTCAGATTTAGCGGCCCTTATCACTTTGTTGTGCTTAGTGTTACTGGATAGACAGCCATGATGTCCATAAATCACAGTTAGAGACTCAGACTGAAAGTGTCAGCGCTGCTGCTCATTAAGCTTACCCGTGCAAAGCTGGTCGAAAGCCGTGTGAAAAAATATGACTTACAAAGCGTGAATGTCTCTCAGTGTGTGTCAACTAGGCAGGGAAGGGAAGTGTCTCCAGGCTGTACCATGTTGTGTTGTTGAGCTGACTCTGTGTCCTCCTGGTCGGCTAGCCTGACTGTATCTGTCTGCCTGTCCCCTTAGGGTTGTCAAAGAGGAGATTTCCGATGACAACGCCAAGCTGCCCTGCTTCAACGGGAGAGTGGTGTCCTGGGTAAGTGAGATGAATGCTGCCCCTCTCTCTCCTGGCTGTGCAGCCTCAGCTCTAACCAAAGATATGTGGAGCACTCATGGATCATGTAAATGTAGCCATGTAACGCCCCCACAGAACCTTTCAAACACTCTTCACCTTGATCTCACTATTCAGCTGTATTGTATAGGTGTGAGTGATTCCATTACATGTTAAACTTAGCTACTGTTACAGAATACAGAGGTGGTTGAGTTTGACTACTAAAACATCTAGTGTAACCTATTTGATGGTTGGTTACACTATCGATTCCTGTAGCTTTATAGTGATTTGTAATTATGGAAGAGAACAGTGGACAGGGAAGGTAAAGTTATATCAGTCTGTTAGAAGGAAAGTAAATCATTTCTCTATACAGAACAGAAGTCACGGGTTACAGCTCTGGCATTAAATATTGATTAAAGACTAAGAGCAACAATCATTATAGAGCAGTATATAAACATTATACCTTATTGATCTCTGAGGGGAAATTCATTATTTAGCTTGCCTCTGTTTTCCACACAAAGTGCCCAGTATATGACCTTATATCAGCAGTCTGTAATCTAATTAGTAGTTTGCTGTTGTGTGATGATAGGTATATTTTGGCTGCTTCTAATAATAAGAACTTATTGTTCATGCAAAATATTGCTATCTGCAATCCTCACCACGGTACCACTTGCTATTGGATTTAACCCAATCAGCATTTCTTTGAGCTCCATTTACAGCAACAAATCTTTGCATCACTAGCTCCGACAGTCGTTATTTCGGAATGCTTGACAGTTATGGCAAGCATGGGCTATTATTTCACCGATCATTTTTACTAACAGGGCTTTTGATGTGGTGATTTTTGATGTGCATTGCTTTTTTCTTCCTGTTTTTATATGTTTAAGTATATGTTTTTATTTGGTTAAAAATTTACAATAAAAAATGTAAATATTTTTTCTCTTGGGGTACCCTTTGTCAAAATTAAGGCAATACCTAAGTACACTACTAGCTATCATAGTAGCTATGAATTTACCTATGTTGTTAAGGCAAATGTAACTTAGGCCAATTCTTACTGTAAACAGAAACCTGAGACATAACATTATTTTCTTACGATTATTTATATATATTTTATTTTCATCTTAATTTTACAATATACGCTATGTACAGTATGTAGAGATACAGCGATATGATCTGCCGTATCAGTATCGGGGCTGATACTGACCGACCGTATTAAGTATTGACCACACATGACAGATCCACATTAAATACATAGAAATTCATCGTTGTCATTATAAAATGTAGTGTTTCCACTGTCAGTTACATTCATTAAGTCACATCAGGTTGTCCACAGCTGCACAGCAATCTCTGGCCTCATGCTACCTTACATAAAATAAACCCAATGAGCTCCACGCACACTGTGGTATACAGAATCTAAATTTGGAAAAAAGAAAGCACTGGTATTGGATTGTTAATTACTATTTGGAGAGAAAAGGTCAAATCATTGCATGCCTGAAAGTATGGAGGTATGTTTCCTTAATAATACTGTTAAACACAGAAAGAAAGTTTGTATTTTTTTTACATAAAAGTGGAGAACCAAGGAGCAGAGTGAAATCTGCTCATTCTTAATGTGTTTCAGACAGAAAGCCAGCCAACACACACACCAGATGCAGCACACAGACACAGAAGATGGTGGAAAATTCTTTCAGTCTTTGAAGTGGAGCAAAGAAAAAGTAGCCCACAGGGTTCAGATTCTAGTGGCACCATAGTGACACCTGTGAAACCCAAAGCTCCCATTGGAATAATCATAGTCCATTCAGTCGTTAGTCTTTCCACGGCTGCCTGCTTTAACTTTCATTATTCTGTCTCAGATGAAAGGAGAGTAGTTGTATCTATGGGTCATCATACATCATTCTTTGTACTGACACTCAACTGAGTAAAAGCAGTGTGGTCTTTTAAGTTCCTATGTTGCTTGCTGTGTTTCTCAAGTTGTTGTTATGTGTCACCACCAGTCATATCTAGTCCTCTTTGCAGCATCTCATTTTATAGCCTTTCCTCGTGTATACACAAGATGCGCCTGTCTCTGGTGCCAACATCACTGTGTGTGTTTATCTGTGCGTGTCGTGGAGTCTGTTGAGGTTGCTTTTGATCTTCTCTCTCCTCACTATGGGGCCTATGTCATTCAACACAATATGTATTATTCTTAGTATTTCTCTCAGAGCTAAATATGTCTGGTCTTGAACAAATCCTTCCATTTCTTCAACTTCTTTCCTTCAGTTGGTCCTGGCAGAGAGTGCCCACTCTGACGGAGGATCCCAGTGCACAGAGAGCCATCCAGAGCTGCCCCCTCCTCTAGAGAGAACAGGGGGCATCGGAGACTCACGCCCCCCCTCCTTCCAGTAAGTAGGCTGATTACTGCCCGTCATATATGCACAATTACACAGGCACAGGCATGTAGGCAGATGTATTCTGTATTCAGTCCTGTGTACTGGGTGACCTTTTTATTTCACAGTGTACCAATCAGAATGTGGAAAGCTAATCAGAGAGATTTGTCATCATTGGCTCATATGGGGGCTGTAGGTGGTCTGTGTGTGACTATGGCATGAAGTATGTGCTAAAGCTTGAGTATTTTTCCCACTTGTGTATGTTCCCTCCCGCCCACTCAGCCATAGAGTAAGGCGTTAGTCCGCTCATCTATGTAAACATGATGCGTACGCCGCCACTGCTGCTGATTCTTGAAATAGCCTTCACAGCATAAATATCTTCAGGCAAATACTGGCACTTTGTGAGGCCCATTGTATTCAGTCACTTAGAGCATTCATCCGTGCTTGGTTAATAAAGGCATATGTGCCCAAGAACACATCGGTGCCTACAAGCTCAGAAATTGAGATTTTCTCGACAGCCTGCTGACTGTTACTGAGTCTAGACTTTGACTTCAAACTGGCAGATTAGAGAATATCATTACACTTGCTACAGAGAAGTTCCAAGCTATATATAGCTGGGGGCGAGGGTTGTTGCCATTACAGCGGTAGAGCAATATGGCTGAGGCTCTATATTGAGAACATGCAATCTGTCATGTCTCAGTGTATCTCTTTATCCAGTGTTTGACATCTCAGCTCGCTTTTGCCCTCTATGGGCTGCTCCCTGCTGTTTGGCTGTCAGCCGTCTTGATGATTTTATTGTTCCTGGCCAGCTTTCACCAGGACTAGCGCCACCTTGTGGAGTAATGCGACAGTGTGCCAGCCACCTTACCTCACGTAATTTCCCTCCACCCCCCTCCCTCTCTCTCCCTTTCTCTGTCCCTCTTTGAGTCCGACAGGCAGGCCTTTCTCTCAGAGAAACAGCGTGGTGAATTCCCTTTAGCGAACCTCCTCTCTTTCTGAAATGAATCCAGTCTTCCACTCTTTACCTCTTTCTGTAAATAGCTAGAATATTATTACCACTTCATTTTCTCTTTGTGCTTTATTCATGCATTTCATGTGTTTGTCGACTTGAATAGCTCTATTTGATGAGCACACAGAATAGGTGTTTTGGGCTGAGAATGGACACAACTGATGTGCTTCTGCCTGGTAATCCGGATTAACGGACATTAAAAGCACCCATCTCCATTTCCCAAGAGGGAGGGGGTGGCGATTGGCAGCAGAGGGGAAGGGGAGATTGAAAGGGGGTGGCATTTGTTCACAGCTGCAGCCTAGCGCCTTGGATAATCCCCCCCCCCCCACAGATCAGCAGACCTGCCGCCTGGCTGGTCAGCAGCCATCGACAGCCTGACAGACAGGCCGTCACCATCACATCAGTCTGCCTTCCAATCACTACAAATAGAAATGCATCCAAACTACACCTCCTCAGTGATATTTGCATACATGCACTGACCTGTGTTGGTGAAGCCCTGCCCAGGTGCACTCATTAGTACTTTGTAACAGAAGCGTGTAAGCATGCCTCATTGAGCACTTTATCCCACTGAGTGAAAACAGCATCCTGTCTGCTCTTGTGTTTTTAATTTGCATTGATTATCCACACACTGCCACTGTGGTGTGAGAACATTGTTTTTAAACCAACGCAGGATAACATTTGTGTTTCATGCCATTTTGTTCTGTTTATACACTGTGAAAATGACACTGTTTGTATATGAGAACTGTCTTGAGTGCGCATGAATGCATGCACCTGCATGCAAATGCAATTATTTATGCAGGTGTAAGTACATGTTGCACACATGCTTAAGAGTGTGTGACAGACTGACAGGGTTGAGTAGAGTTCTCACCAGCTTCAGCCTTCCCAGGTGCCCGGTGGCTGTGAAGGTCCCTTAACCCTGGTGCCTGAGGCCACAGCATCTTCAGTCCTCTGACAGAATAACAATCTGCCCTCCAGCCACTCCAGAACCCCCAGACTCCTCCCAGACCCCAAGTACACAGGCCTGCTTATTGCTCAGCCCACACCTGATGTACCACTTCTCTCTTTTTTATGCAATCTGTCATTCTCCCCTCTCTGTGTCTCTACCAATCATGCTCCAGGCACCATCTGGGCTTTCAATAGATCTCATTAACACCAGTATTGTCCAGAATGGCTCCCTCTCAGGGTATCTGGTCATTAATGACACTTAGTGAGAAACACATCACATATCGTCGAACAATGAAACTGCTATTTTGGCTAGGGGGATTGAATTTGAAACAGAGTCATAATATGAGTTGCATATTCCCCTAAGGCTGATTGGCAGGCAAACAGATATTATTACAGACAGAAGTATACTGTAGCTGGGGATTATGTTCAGGAGCGTTGGTCACATGCTGGCTAAAGAATTCATTTGAAAGCCTGTCTGTGAGAGAGAAGACAGTGTGTTTTGTACATCGTTATGAATCTGACTGAAGTTTTCCGATGTGTGTATTGCAGTGCCAATGCGGTGAGCAGTCGAGATGGCCTGGACACCGAGACGGGCACAGAGTCTCTCCTGAGCCACCGCAGAGAGCGAGAGAGAGAGCGGGCGCGTAGGAGAGCGAGAGAAACCGAGCGTGAGTATTATCAGCCGGGAACAGATGGATCCTAAAAATGCAATTAACTTTCATTTTGAACTTACTGCATTTCAGTTTCTCTCACTCAACACTTAACTTCCTTACTCTGCACAAGTCACTCACAACAAAACAAAAAAAGTCAAAACTGACAGCATTACAGGGCCCTCAGGGATCACATGGTGTGTGTTGAACTTTAGCTGTATGCGAGACCAAGAAACACATAGATATCCAAATTCTTGGAAGAGCGGAGAATGTAAGAAGTGAATAAGTTCACTGTATGTCAAAGTTTCTGGAATTCCCTGTTTTGCCCAATAATTGTCCTTCCTCTGCTTCCTGTGTGTGGCTCAGGTTTATGGTCAGAGGCTGCTTTCCACTTGGTAGTCACACTCCAATCTTGTACGATGATTATACCCTGTCAGAAGACACTAATGTTTTGTGAAATATCAGAGGAAAGTCTTTTGCAGCTATTGTTGAGAATATAAATGCAACCATCTGCAGTCTACCTGGAAAAGAAATTATCAGGATCCTGAATTTCAAAGCCTCTGAGAACCGTTATCAAGTGCAAACACATCTGCTTTATTGTTTGGTATTTGACTGCAACAATTTCTGTTAAAATCAGAAGGACGGCTTTTTTCCTGCTCCTTCAAAAGAACTGCTCTCCTTTACAGGCCCAGTGATTTTTATATGACAGCCTGCCAGGCAACATCACGTGTCTGCGCTGTCCACAAACAAAAACAGGGTATACTGGTGCTGCAGGAAAAGGTGTGTTCTGTTATCGGCATAATCATACCTGCGATGTCTTGTAATATCTGCTTGATTCTGTTCCTGCCCTTGCCACCCAGACATTTTGGCAGAATTGGTTGTTTTTATGGCAGGAAGTGATAAACCAGCAGCTTCTGATGCTCACAGTAAATCCAATTGTCCCCCTCTCTGTCCCCTTGTGTTCTCTTCACAGCAAGCCTTTGCTCTTTGCATCCTGCTCTGCAGGCTCATTATGCAATTAGTATCTCAGAATACAGCATCGGGTTGAGGTTGTAGAAAAAGCTGTAACTGTCTTGCATGCTGGAAACAGATTCAATGTTATCCCAGCAGAATAACTGCAGAATCGCATTCACTGTGCATCTTGTGACTCCGTTTTTGACTTGGCTCAAGACATGTTGTTGGCGCTCACCTCGTCAGATCCACCGCTGCTAACTGCCAACTGCACATCTGTTGTTGTTTTGAGGGTGATGCAGAAATACCTCAAGCCTAGTGAACTTTGTGTCTGTCCTCCATCCTCCTCTGTGTTTGCTGACACAAATCAGACGCTATTATACAGACAACAGAAAACATCTACTTACTCTCTCACACACACATGCAGTCTTTCTTCCACTGTCCTCTCCTGTCATCCCCTTGCATGCTAGTATGTTATCTCTAATTAAGTGAAACCATCGGGGGAATTGGGTGGGTTGCTCTTGGTTTACTGGCAGTTTTGTGGCTCATAAATCTAGCAAACAAGACCCCATTTAATGTAATTCAATTTGGCTGTGTTGGCTCAGTGGTTGCTGTCCCAGTCACATGGCCTGGGTGCTAAGACATATGAAGAAGGAGCCAGTAGCCCCGCCCTTTTCACCTCCACAGCCTGCAGCATCAGCAGCAGCAGGAATTCCCCTGTCACCTTATACACACGCTTGGAGTGATTTTGTCTCAGTGTGAATGCCGGCTGTTTTACAGGGATCGGTTAAAGTGCTCAGTCCTGGTACACATATCCCTTCTTGTTTTTCTGTCAGCGCTGTAGTGTTTGAGAATGAATGGATGAATAATGCAGCAGTTGAATGTTTTAAAAGGGTGAACAGGTGTAGAGTTATGGGAGATGTAGGATGGAGTTATGGGATATAATTTGTTTCAAGGCCTCCTTAACAAGTTGTAAGGCAAGACTCTGACACTGAGTTATTACATTGTAGCAGAGAACATTTAATAACGCAAAAAAGAAATGCCCACTGCATGAAGCATTATGCCGTTCAGCACTGCTCTGCTTTCAAGGTTGAGGTCAAAGATGACATGGCTCAGCCAAAACACTTATGCCTGTATTAAAGTATTAGCACTCAGCACAAAAACAGCTGGTAAAACTGTCCTCCGTGATGAAAAGCATCTTAAAATCCTTTTTTGCAACGCTACGCTGTTAAAAGCATTTGGGCTTTTAATAACCTGATAGTGTTTTCACCTGAGGCGGAGATGGAAGAGGACAGCACATCATCTGAAATCCCATATTATCTCTGTTTTAGAGAATACCATGATCTGATTGGTCAGAGACAGATTATCAGTCATTCTATAGTTACATGGGAGGGAAGGAGGGAGGGAGCGAGGAGGCAACACTTTCCCCTGACTCTCAGCTCAGTTTATCTGTGCGTCGGATGAAGGCACACGGTCGGCTTGGTGAGAGGGATTTTTTGTGTTATGTCAGTTGATGATATTTGACATTTGAATAAGTTATATGATACAAGTGATTTCATTTTGGGGCTAGTTTAGGTTTTTTCTTCTATCATTCCAGTGTGATTATGGAAAGTTCATGTTTTGCAGCGAAGAGAGAGATTTATTGTATATATTGTTGTGAGCTTTTACAGGGTCTAGTTGTTCATGTAATGTTAACCCATCTGTAGAGAAATTACTAATGTAAACGGTTGCACAAATTAAATTAATATGATTTTTTACAACCAGCTTATGCTTTGAAATGTCGCCACTTTTGAAAAGGCCATGATTACATTGTGTGCAAAGTTTCACATGTCTAGTCGAAAAGTGACTCACTCTTCTTCTTTTATTGCTGGCCACTCTTCACACAGTATCTTTATTCTTATTCCCTATTTTTGTCACTGCCTCTATTGTAGATAAGCTGTGAAGCCTGTCAGCAGCCAGCCGGTGGGCAGAGACCGTCTGGGGCGCAGGCTGGGTTTTAGAGAGCAGCTAGCACAGACGGAGCAGAGCACAAAGACACAGATTTCATTCTGGCTTGGTGAACCTGCACACTTGTTTTGTGTTTGTTTGTTTATTTGGTTTCTCTGGTGTGTCCTCTGAGCGTGGGAGGAAATATGTTTGAGTGAATCCTGACGGTAGATGTCTCTGCTGATTGAGTGCTTACGTGAAGTAGCTCATCTTTCATAAAAGCACCCTCTGGGCGGAGCTAGCGATGGGAACTACCACATTGCTGGAATGTTTTGCTTGCTCTCGGCGAAAACGCTGGCTGGCACGCCCTATTCGCCTTATGAGACCTTTCCATCCAATCCGCTGTCACCCTGAGACAGCGCCGCCTCACTGGCAATGTACGTATGGAGACTGGCAGGGTAGTCGAACACTGCTGGGAATGTGAATTTATGTAGAGCTTTGTACAGTGAGGCTCTTTATTAGAAATAAATATCAAGTAGCTATATTATTTGTGCCCTTTCAATATTTATATAAAAGTAATTGTAGATGTTAAATGTGTCATCCCTTTGTGGTCTCACTGAAACCCATGTTCTGCTTTTCAGTTCATGTTTGCAGTAACGCTAAACTGTGACTGTTATCTTTTTCCAATTTGGCCACTCTCACTAACACTGATTTTCTTCCCTTCCTGGTTGCTCCCTCTCGTTCCGATCTGACCCACGCGACGAGCAACGTTTCCTCCCGTCTGACTCACTGCTGTCGTTCTCTTTCTCTCTCCAGTCCCTCGCATCAACGGTCACTCGAAATCAGAGCGCACTGCGAGGGACTCAGCCATGGGTTACGACAGCGCCTCTGTAATGAGCAGCGAGCTGGAGTCCAGCTCATTTGTTGACAGTGAGGAAGACGAAGATGCTAGCAGGTAACATACTACCTTTGTGTGTGTGTGTGAGATTTTTTTGCATTGCTTGTGGCTAGGGCTGCAACTAACAATTATTTTGATTATCAGTTAATCTATCATTCTTTTATTGATTAATTACAAAATGTCAGACATTTTTGAAAAATGCCTGTTGCAATTTCACAGAGCCCAAGATGATGTTTTTATATTGCTTGCTTTGCCTGTTCAACAGTCCAAAACCCCACGATTTTCAATTTACAAAGATATAAAACACATGTCACTGTCAACTAATTAATTACTTTTACAGATACGTTCAATGCAAATCACATTTTTGTGATTAACAAGCAAAAGAGCAGAAAAGACAAAAAAATGAATAAATGATAAAAACAAACAAAAAATAATTTAATATAAAAATATTTAATATATTATTTAACTTAATATAAATTCACAAACCAAACTCTGCGTTTTCCCTCTTATTCTAAAATCGATCTTCTTACTTTTACTTATTTTCCCTCTCTCCCTCTGCATTTCAGACTCAGTAGCTCCACAGAACAGAGTTCTTCTTCACAGCTGATGCGCAGACACAAGCGCCGCCGACGGAGACACAAAGTGGCCAAAATAGACAGAGTGAGCACCTGCTGAAAGTGAAACTGACATTGATCATGAGAAACAGATGAGAGGACTGATTGAAAAACACTTTGACTACTTTCTGATGTGCTTTACTCATTGTTTCCCCCTCCTGCCTTTCCAGTCTTCATCCTTCAGCAGTATCACAGACTCCACGATGAGCCTCAACATCATCACTGTCACTCTCAACATGGGTAAACCTGACACTTCCATAACTATGATTTATTGTTATTTATATACACTACCGTTCAAAAGTT
This sequence comes from Nannoperca obscura, assembly GCA_036024295.1. Lineage (NCBI taxonomy): Eukaryota > Metazoa > Chordata > Actinopteri > Centrarchiformes > Percichthyidae > Nannoperca > Nannoperca obscura. The sequence continues at coordinate 28,620 of JAVQJL010039672.1, forward strand.
TGGGGTCACATTGAAATGTCCTTATTTTTGAAGGAAAAGCACTGTACTTTTCAATGAAGATGACTTTAAACTAGTCTTAACTTTAAAGAAAT
>JAVQJL010039673.1:0-18224 GCA_036024295.1 Nannoperca obscura
GTGGGTGGGTGGGTGGGTGGGTGGGTCAGTAGTCTCCTGCAGTTATCAGTCGGCTATGCAGTAGACTATCAGACCGGAGCAGAGGCAATTGGTGGGTCGAGTAGTAGTACGAAAGAAAAAAGAAGTCAACCTCAAGAAAGAAGGAATGTGCAGATGCTTTCAAATGTCCATGTGTGAAGCCACAAGCTCTTCTGTGGCTCTGGGAAGCCAATGTGAAACCAGTGGCGTAATTGCCTAATGCTTGTGTAATAAGAGGCACATTACAACCCCAGGAGGCCCAACCAGACTTGAAAGAACCAGAGGCTGGCACTAAAGTGGGTTCACAACTGTCTTGAGTCTCCTGGTCTTCACCAGTTGTTTTTAGTCATTCCCACTCAATACCAAATAGCTTATTTAATGTGTTATCAACTCTTATTTATATGTTTGATTTGCTCTTGTACCACCACTTTTATACCATCTTGCTTAACACACAAATATTCTGAAACAAACAAATGCAGTATGTGGAAACTGAATCTCCTCTGTTATGTTTTTGTGGTGTTGAGGCAGTCACATCTTAACAATCCTTTCTAATGCATCTGTAGCTGTATAAGTGTCTATGTAGTTTGAGAACCACACTCCAGGCTGATTCCAGTCCACACATTTTTGTGCTATTTTGAATATCTGTATGACCTAAGTGAACCAAATGTAGAATGTAACAGATCTTTCCCTTTCCTGTTTATAACACTCAAGAGGCTACTAAGTTCATTTGAATGTGCACGCACAGGTATTGTGGGTATTTTGTGTATTGTCTAAATTGAAACACTGTAGTTTAGTTGCCCAAGGTTGGCTTGGAGAAACAGCTTTTATTCATGGGATCAAGTAGGCCGGCAGGTACATATAGTGTGTAGTTTTGCAACGGTGTGTGTGTGTGTGTGTGTGTGTGTGTGTGTGTGCGCGCGTGCGTGCGTGCGTATTTGTCATGTTACTTCAGCTGCAGGTTTGAGAGAACCACAAAGGGAAATGTGAAGCCACCGTGTAGACAACTCTACTGTGGTGGTCCCCTTTCTTCTCTCCATTATTTACCACACACACAAACACACACGCACACAACAGCCTTCCAATCAGCACCCCACCCCTGTCACTTTATCATCCCACACATGTACGACTCTACTTACGCACATTTAACCGGGACAAAAATTATTAACTTGGGAAAATATGATTTGCTCCATATATTTATGCTGAAGTGAAATGTCCAACTGTTGGCAAGACTTCCCTCCATTCCTCAGTAATGACGAGTAGCCAGTGTTTAAAGCATCATTGTTCCCCCCTTGATATTTTTCCATCTCCTCTTCTAACAACTGAGAACACATTTCAAGAGCTTTGAAAGCAGTTGTTTTTTTAGGCCTCACATTATGTGTAGCCTGGTAATAGACTGATATGATTAGCATTTTAAAGCCACATCAGATTTTTTTTTAAGGAGCAGCAAGGCTGGTTTGAAGGCTGAGGGAGAAAAACAGCTGACAGACACATGTTAGACAGGCAGCACAGAGACAAGAGGCTCACACATCTCAACCTGACATGCCACACTCTGTATAAAGCAGCATACAAACGTTCACACACACACACCATATCACACACACACTGTGCAAATATTATAAGCACAAACACTTACGCACATCAACCACACACACATCTCACCATGCCTTTGTTTCTGTGTATATGTGTGAGACATATATTATTAGAATTGCGTTAAAAGTGTTTAACCTGCTTATCCATCACTAGTTTGTCACCTTCCTTCTCTGCCGTCAATGCAGAGTATTGTTTCCTTGCCACATGAAGCCACCTAAGAACTTTGTGGAACTGATATATAAAATTTCAGGTTAGTACCATGTAGGAATCCTACCTTTTTAAATACTTAAATATAGAGATGCTGATGAAAGTGAGCTGACACATGCAAAGTGTTCCCTTAGGGAATAGATTTATTTTCCAGCACTTGTTGCATTTTCTGTTATGTATCATTAAACCCTTCCTAACACTATGTTCTGCCCTTCATTCATTCTTTCTCCTCTGCACCCAACTCTTATTGGGTTCAACTTCCTGCGTTGTATTACTTCCCTATTTATACATGGTTTAGTCTTGAGGTATTCTAAAACCCATCTTCTCCATTCCCCTCCACACAGACCATTAGTGCCAAGTCATCTCACAGTATGTTGTAGAGGTTTTCCTATCTTCTCCTTACTCTCTCCAGTCATCTCTGCCCTGTTCTCCCTCCCTTGTTCTTTAGAATTTCCTCATTTTTTTCCAATTCTCCTGTTTCTCCCATTCTCTCCCCCCCTTACACACACACACATCTGTCCCCTAATCTCCCCCTTTCTTTTCTGCAGGATGTTGTTGAACATGTTCTACATGTGCCCTCTTCTGTTCCTCACCTCCCACTTTATTTGGTCTCTTCGTTCCTCCCTCTTGTCGGTTTCTCTCTGGTCAGCTTACAGGATGCTGTAGAGCATTTCCTGCTACCAGGGCTACAGGAAAGAGGCCAAGCACAGCCGCGTTTCATGTGCCATCTCCTCTAATTCTTTACACCTGGACTGCTCTCTGACAGATTTTCTACTCAACAGAAGCACTACTCATTCCCTCATTCTCCCCATTCCTTCCTTCCTTCCCAATGCATCATTCACTCAGTTTCTCAATCTCTCCCTGCAGCCTCTTGCTTCACTGCATGCTTTTCTGTTCAATATGCTTTTAGGACTTCCACAGGGGGTAGAAACTCCATTACACAGAGGCACCAGGGGCTGACGTGTTAGCGTCATGTCTTTCCCATCTCTCAGTTCCTTCTAATAAAAACAAGGCCCAGTTTGGTCACACACAGACGCTGCTGAATCTCTGTTTTGCATGTTTTTGATTTTTAACTCCCCTCCTGCTACTTCTTTTATTATTTTGTCCCTTTTTTCTGCCTGTTTGTTTCTCTTAGTTTTTTTCCCCATTAAAGGTTCTTAGTGCCTGCAGCTGTTTGGATGTCAATATGGCAGTCAGAAAGTTTGGCATTGTGTTGTTTGAATGCCATATATTTTCACAGCACTGCCTGTTTAGAGTTGTGGTTTGTCAGGAGCCTGGCCTGCAGGGGCCACTTCCTCCCCACTGTTCTGGAGTCACTATACCAAAACACTGACTGGCAAGAGAGGAGAGGGGAGAAAAAAGAATAAGATGTTAGGAGAGAGAGGATACTAAAAGCTGAGTAGAAGATTGCAGAGGAATATGAAAAGATGTTGTATAGACAAGCAACAACACGAGAGAGAATGGAAAGCAAGGAGAAGAGGTGAGGTGTTACAGCAGGAAAATATTTATGGGCGTCATCTTCCACAGGAACACACCTCTTTTAATTTCTCTATTATTATCTCTCATTGTTGAGATAGTTCAGTGTTTATGTTTTATTCATTGCTCCTTATGGCTACAATTCATTCTCTTCTCTGCCACTGCCCATGACTTCCATCTCCGTTAGCATCTCTCCCCCTTTTGTTGTTCTCACATTCTGCATGGTTCTTCCTCTTTATTGGAACAAGGTGCAATGTCAGCAAACACTGAAACAACAAGGCTTGGGCGGATTCTTACAGAACACTGTCATTGCACATGTTCAGTACGACAGGCTCCAGATGAAGCTGATTGAATGCAGCTTTTTTTTTACAACTCTTACCTTCCGTAGGTTTCTGAGATGTAGGCATTTCAGCAACCTTTTGAGGGCATGCCAATTACACCTCTCTCATGATATTTCTGTCTATTATTACAAATCTCTGCAGCCACTTTCTTTCTCCTTCTTTCACACTAAAGTTCCATACAGGAGACAGTGAGGAAAACGTTCAGCTCATTTAATCCACAGAAGTTGGATCATTTGAAATTAAAAAGCGGGATTGGAGTGATGACATGCGAATATTTTTCGTGACACTGCTTGACACAACAGAAAACAGCCGGAGAACACAACAGTCACAACCACTATGGGTAGTCATTTGTGTTGACATGTTTCCTGATACTTTTAAGTGGATGAATGAGAAGACTCTGTAGAGTTTAAAGGCATCTCTGTGGTAGATTGTTTTTAAAAATCACGCATGATGTGCAAGGGTGGCAGCCCCATATCAATCAAATATCAATGCTTTGGAGAAAATTTACCAGATAGACCCCTTTCAGGGAAGGCATTTTGACATGTCACAGTAGGAAAAGAACAGGTGTAAATAATTACACTCACTTACACTTACTGGCATACTGTTCTTTTCCTACTAAGTCAAAATGTCTGCTATGAAAAAGACATCTCTGTCCGTTAACTTCCCTCTTTTACTTCTACTGCCTCTGTCTTTTCTTTAAGTACCTCTCCCATCCCGTTTCTGTACAGCATCACTAGTGGAATTAGGTAAGGACAGGAGTTTATTCCCCCCATGTGATTTCTTCAGTTAGAGGGGGAAAGGGGGAAATCTCCCATATAGAAATGTCACTTTGTATAAATACACTCGGTGGTTTGGAGGAATGCGAGATCCGCTTCAGAATTATAAACACTGGCTCTGCAGTCATTTACAGAGGAGGAAGAATTAGCTGGAGTAGGAAGCATGTGTGCCCCAGATTATTGTAATTATTTTATGCTGTTTTCCTTCCTGACATAAAAGTATTTGGACACTATCTCATGAGAAAGCGGCTGTAGTCGAGTAGTCTTGTGCTGCACCGGGGACTTGTAAGCTGCTCTCATATTCTCAAAAGTCCGACCTGTCTCTCCTTAAAGCTTGTGATTTAGACATAAGTTTTTAATCCCATTATGTGGGAGCTTCTAGCAGCAAGTCTTTGTATTTTGTTTCATTCTGCCTTTAGTTTGCTGGAAGGAAATTTGAATTAGAGCAAAATGTTGTTTAAGGTCAAGGCAAACGTCAACTAGAAGGACCTACTGTTTCAGCTATCCGATTACATGTTTGTTCAGCCTGTCTGCTAAACCTGTAGCATACGTTAACTTAATCAAATATGGCCATCATTTCCCTGACTTTGTTTAGGAAAATGTTCATTCTTTATCCGAAGAAGGATAAGGCCTTGATATGTAATCTCGTTGCTTTAAACATTTGTCAGAATTCAATAATTGCTGTAAACAATGTGTAATCAACTTCAAAGTGCTCTGCCAAAGACCCTCATTTTCACAGATAAAAATGAGCATCTTCAAAAATATACACAACGTGCTTTTGTGTACACTAATGTGAACCAGCTTGGCAATACTGAACCGCTTAATCAATATCAAGTGGAAAAAACAGTAGTGGTTCATGCTGTTGGATCCATAAAGTGGGCCTAATTTTACAGCTCCATAAAACACCCTCCTTGCCGGAGCCTGAATTGAACAATTTATGTGCAGGAGTAAATCACAAGGAGTGCTCTGAAAACTGTAACCATCTTGGTTTAAGACTCATATCATAGAGTGAATGTATATTGCATGTGCCTGTGCATGTGAGTTGTATGTTTTAATGCGTTTCCAGCTTTGCCATAGATTTTTTTGGGTTTAAGTATGCTTCGATGCCTGTTTGTCCTGACAGAGTGTAGTTATGGCCTTAAAGACTCCAGAGTATTTCTACTTAACAGTTAGAAGTTCTAAGATTTGGGAATGTTAAGAAGAATATCCACCACTGCTCTGTGTATTTTCTGGCAATGTGGACAGCATGTCTGATACAACATGTGAAGTGCAGCTGTACAAGTATTGCTCTCATTGTATTATCAGTTATCATCAATCTACTTGAAACTGCGTCAGCTGGAATAAATTGTTTTGGTCCTGGGTGATTCTGACTCCTTTATGTTTCAAAAGAAATTTGATTCACTTCAGGCTTTGTCAGTCAGACCTGTGAACACATGGAGTTCCTTGCCAGAGACCAGGGACAGATCTGGATCTGGAATCTTCCTCCAGCAAAAGGATCATTTTCCTTTAATTAGTGTAAAAGTAGCATTGAGGTATGTGCCTGTTCTACTTTAGCTTGATGAAAATGACTGCATATGAGGGCAAGCCAGATCCTTGGCTACTCCTGCCATGTTCTCTACTGCAGCCAGTTATGAATAATGTATTCCACGCATGTGTTTAGCGATTAATTAAAGATAAGGCCTCTCAAATTAAAATGGCAGTGGGATTACATCATTGTGAAATTGCTTGGTGGGGACACAAATCTGGTTTCAATCTGAGGTCTGAGGAAGTCAGCGAGGCATTCCCTTCACACCTCTGCATCAGGGACCCACTGCTAAAACTCTGCCTGACATGTTTTATAAAAGCAGCATTATGTCCATTTTCAGAGCAGGGAGGAAGCATATCAAATCTGTTGCTGCTAACAGAGGAAGTGATTTCACAAACACCGGCCCACTCAGTTTTATGGGGAAAAGGGTAGCTTTGTCCTGCGGTGATTCACACACACACAAATATGATTCGTAGTAATTCTCAACAGTAACTTCATGTGCATATTGTAGACAAAGATCTAAGATGGAATTATGGAGCCTGTCAGCCATTTTTAGCAGCAATCACTATTTCAGTTGTTCACAAATGCTGTCCTAGGTGCCTTTTTTTGTAGATTCTTTGCAGATGTACCTACTGTATGAAGGATTCCAGTGAGAAGTCGGTGCTCTAAAAAGGGAATTACTGTCCCTGTTACCCAGGAATGTTCCGTGCTTGGAGCTACATGCAAAGTTAAGGCTAAACAGACCAGGCAAAGTATGTGTGTGTGCTGCTTCTGTGTGTACACACATACACACAGAAGCAGTAGAGATGACGACGACATCTGTGCGTTTCAATAAATGGCCCTTGCAGTGTTATTAGCAGGGACAAACTGCAGAGTACTTCAGAGTGAAATGTAAGTCTGGAGTTGCATCAACATTCTGACTGATGTACAGCCAAGGATATGTGATATTATACAGCTTTAAAAATACTTTCTTGTTATAATGTGTTAAAAAATGAGTAAGTGTCGACTATGTGATTGTAGCAAACTATGTTTTTACTGTACAATAAATCATGGAGAATGATGAAAGATTAGCAGTTTAATTTGTACAGTCACACGTGCAAATTCCACAAAACACAGCCGAAGCCAAATGAAATATCTGTTCAGTCTTCACCCATGGTTCCTTTGCAACACGGATCCCTGATGCAAGAAGCCAATTGTGAATTAGTGCGTGATGAGCCTATAAATTTCATCGGCCAGGCTGACATCTTTAACAGGCCATCATGGCAAGCACATGTTAGACAGTGTCTTCAGAGCAACACGTTTAATACCGACTGTGTTTATAACAATATAACTTCTATGACATGTAAACTGCACGGGGAGATAAATGGCCCCTGTAATTAATATGTGTTGAAATCAAAGTGCAAACCCTGACATTTGTTATACACCATGTCGTTGTAAACAGAGGGCCTTCTTCTGTAGCACCTCAACTCCTTACTATCACATACTATTGTCACGAGGATGGTATGAGCTCGAGCAAAGCCATGCTTGTATTGTATATAGAAGTAATAGTTTCCCCCTAAGATCTTGTGTAAATATGATATAATTGGTCGAATATGAGTGTCTTTAAAGTGCAATCAGCATAATGAATAACAGGCTTCTGTTGGGAGCAGCAGTGGAGATGAGTAATGCTGTTGGGCTTAAAAAGAATAGATTATTGAGTTTTTGTCATGGGAATTTGTAATCACATCAAAGCCAAGACACAATGTGGGAAAGCAGCAATTGCATATGCGTAAATGTTTATTTTGTATTGTGCCAGTGAGAAAAAAAAAAAACTATGGATTGGAATTTTTGTTCTTGGCTTAAAACACCCACAAGTAAGTACCTCGTTATTGCCAAGTGTGACAAATGTAGAACATTGTCACAGCTTTGTTGTCTTGGATATTTTGTTGTTTTTGTGACTGTTTGACTCCTGTTGAAAAAGCTCCAGTCATCAAAAATCATTTTAGTAGCAGCGGTATAAAAATCCCTGAGTGACTGGGTCTTATGTTCTGCTGACTCGCCATGTTCCACGACATTACTTTCCCCTCTCACTCTGAGGACTGCTCAGCGTTCTAATTCAGTGCCTTAATTACCATAATTGGTAGATGCAAATTAACAGCAATTGAACTTGACTGGGGTCATAAATCCACAGCTCAGAACTTGCAGAATTTCTGGCAATTCAGAGCAGACCACCGTAGGCAGGGGTGCTTAACTTACTAAGTAATTGCAAGTTTCATGAATCATAATGCTTATGAATTCCCCCTCGGCACACACACAGGCCCAGTGGGACTCCGCTTTAAGCCACTGGGAGTCATAGCAAATGGATTGAGAAGCCACTGTGCAGCTTTGGCTTCTCCACGACAGAAGTACCATGGAGGAGCTGCCGGGTGCTAATGGCATTCAGCTAATAACATTTGGAGCCACAGAGAAAGAATATCAAAACCTCAATTGAACTCTTTTGTTTTTTAGAATTTATGGATGACTGATAATATTTTTGCTCCTCTCACAAAACCTCTTTCCTTTTTGGATGTAACTTTTGCATTCGAAAAAAGTGGTAGAAACCTCACCACAAAATTAAATGACACAGCAAGACATGCGCCGTTAGCGTTTCACGTAGCATGTGCTCTTTCAGTTCAAATATACAGTAGTTGGGGTCTACTCAAAACAAAGAACATGGAACACATGAAATATAGCACGTCTGTGTACAAACCTAATTTATCTTGACTTGGCTGAGTTAAGCCTGAGATCTCAGTGATATTTCTACTCAGAATGTATGTTCTACCAGGAGAGCAGGAGCAGAGGGCCCCATCTCTCTTAAACACACACTTACAGGCACATGCACACACACACATTTACATATACTTCTGCCTCTGTTGAACGTGTAAGCAGACATGTATTGCATGTGATTGTTGGGGAAATGGAGTGAAAAACAGGTCCGGGGGTTGTGGGTTCAGGTTGCGGGTTTCAGAGTGACGAGATCCAGAAGCCAGCGGCACTTGGTATTACCCTGGTGCTTCCTGCCCCGCTGGCCTGGGCCAGGGGACGGGGATGGGGGGATGGATGGAGCTTGAGAGAGGAAGGTGGGAGGCCATTTAAAGCAAATGGCCATGATACACCCTGCCCCACAGGATCCCCTCGGCAAGAGGCTTTAACACAGCCCACTTCTCCCACACTCCTACCATCGGGCCCTGAGCCTCAACCAGATACCACTGTGGTTAGTTTTACAACCTTGAACCACGGTTAGCCTTCAAAACCATAGAATGGTAATCAGACTCTCCCAAGATTCCACTTTGGCTCTTTTTCAACAAGCCTTTTACTTATTTAACCATTGGATGTGTTCAATATGATTCTGTATTTGTGTAACATTTACAATTCATTCTCTCCTATCGTGCAAGAAGTTGTATATTCCAAGTCTGGATGTTATTTCAAAGTGTGTGCAGCAGCAAAGTTAATTCTTCACTGACTACACCTAATGCCTCCATGGCATGCAGCAGCAGTCTGTGTCTGCATGAGCTCATTTGCTGTTTATCAGTATATACATGGGCATTAGCTAATGTGTGTGTTAACTGGTGTGTTATGCATGTGCCCAGAAGGTTCCTCCTTGAATCCTATTACCACTTCAGCACACGATCCCAAATCTGCTACATGTTAAGCACTCAGTCCTCCCACACGTCTACTTAATAACACAAATCATGATTGATGCTCTGCCCAGCACATGCATAGACCCAAAGAATGCTAAACAGAGGAACATAACTTGCAATTAATTGTCCATTTGTAAATTTGTCTGCGTATCTTCTGTTCAAAGGAATTTGCAACATCATTTTCTTTTTTCTCAGTGATGAAGTACCAGTATATCGCTCTTTCCAAGTCCTGAATTCTAGATACATAACACTGCCATGCCTTCACTATTTTGTCTGCCGTTCCCCACTGGAGGGCTTGAATTGGATGGAGGCTTTGACTGTGAGCCATAATAATGTTGGATGTGCGCCTTCATATTTCAGCTCTGATGCAGATTCGGCCCAGTGGCTCAAATTGGGTTTAAATTGTGTCAGAAGAAGAAGAAATGTTTTTTAAAATAATAGCCATGAATGCCATGAAACAGAGCGTTCTTACTGCAGAGCTTTTGATCCGTTTTTATAAATAGCAGAATTTTGTCGTAAAAAATAATGTTTCTGTGGTCTTTTCCTGCAATTAAAATAAGGTTGGCTCAGGAACAAGGAACACAACTAAGTACTTGTGTTTGAGAAAAATTTCTCTCCCACTCCCTGTTCTCCCTTCCCTCCCTCCCTGCCCTCCTCATGTGCAAAAGCATGTCATTTATGACTTGTTATTTTCATTTTTGCGCTGTATTTTCCACATGGTAGTGGCAGGCAGATGTCTGATAATGCCATGTGAGACCCAGCAGAAGGGCGTGTTCCACCTGCCTCGCTCTGTATGTTTTTAGTTCGTCCGTGTATATGGTGGGCAGAGTGAGTGCCGTGCTTTCCCAAAGCATTCTCTGATTCCTCTTGGCCAAGCAGTGTGGTCTTCACATGACCAATCAAATATGTCAAACCTCCAGTGTTTTCCCCCCACATGTACAACAAGAAAATCTGGCTTCAATTATTATTGCACCCCAAGGGGAACTTCCAAAATTCCTCCCCTATTCATTTGTCAGAAATGAAGCTCTCTCGTTTCCTGCGATTGGCTGAAATATGTCTTTTGATATTAAATCACACCGGTTTCCACTGGCTGCATGACCAAGACAAATGTTTATCATATTTATTTATGTCATTGGAGATGACCCTGCAGCTCAGCAATGCAGAGTCTTGGCTGCAGACCCCCATGTAATGTTGATTATGAGTAAGAGAGTCTCCTAAATAAGCTGAAGTTAAGAGATAATTTGGAAAGCATATGAGGTAACTGTGGTTTGTTTAATGTGAAAAATACAGTTTGAGGCTGGGGAGGGTGATCGAGGTACTGTTACAAAAGCCTTAATGAATCTAGACTGACACATCCCACCCAAATCTTATAGGGCTCTTGGTTTGATTTATATTATACTCTGTTGATAAATGTGGTTCCAAATTTTGATTAAGGATCTGTTTCACTTGTTTGTATGTCAACAAATCTTGCTAAATCCAGTTATACACCTCTGATCTCCCATTGCCATTGTTTTTGTACTTGGTGCTTATTGTCATAACATCACGCTCTGGTAGAAGCCTTTCCAGTGTGGCTAAGGGAGGGAAACGCTATATGAAAATTGCCATTGACGTTGCCGAAACAAATAAAACTACTCATGCTGCCGCATACATCTGTAGCCATTTTAAGCCCTTATTTATACCATTTAAGCTCTCATTTGAATTCACCAGCACAAATAAACATATCATAACGAACCGAAAGCCCTGATGTCATATGCAGATGTTGAATTTTGATTATTCCTTTTGCCTCGTGAATTCGTCGGGATCTTGTCTCTCAAAGGCAAAATAGATGACATCATTTTTTCTTGGCGCTGATAGGACAGCGTTTGTTCACTTGACTGTAGCAGTTTTAACTACAGAGACAGCGCTGCCCACTCCTGACATATCTCTACATCTCTTCTACCATATTACAGTTTGTGTATACTGTAGAAGTCCTGTGTTTCTGGAGACAGAAATAGAAAGAGAGAAGGCAGTAAGAGCCCCATTCTCCAGACTACTGTGCTGCTCAGCCAGGAGTTTAAGCAGTGTTCACTGCCAATGATAAGCTGGCATGAATCAGAACTTTATAAAAGGCAAATGATTTCACCTGAGGCCTGTGGGGTTATTTATCTGAGGCCTGGCTGTACAAGTACCAGAGGCTTTGATTTAGTCATAAATCATCCTATAAGACAATTGTGCTACTAAACCATTGAGTAGGAGTAAGCAGAGGTAAGAAAGAAGTCAGTAGTCGTTAGGGCCTGCCAGAACATCTCTACTGGTTCATTATCACAGACTATATAGCCAGTTACACATTTACCTGACCCAACGTGACCCCCACAACAATAAAAAAATAAATTCCTGTTTTATACATTTCGGATAGTTGACTAAGTCTAAGCCTATCCTGGGTTTCCTAGAATTATTAGCACACTACATGATTGGTTAAGTGACTCAACCAAAAAAAACTTTTCTTTTTCTCTTCCCTCTAGACGTGCACTGAACCTTGGCATCCTGCGTGACCCGGGCTCAGAGGTGGAGGATCGTCAGTATCAGGTCGACCTCCAGTCCATCAACATTGGCACGGCTCAGTGGGAGCAGCTCAAGCCGGAGAAGGAGGGGATCAAAGGAGGTGTATCGGCAGAGAGTGAGAGGAGCTCCCAGAACCCGGCCCTGGAATGGAACATGGCCAGCAGGTCAGGAGACACTTGAGTATTTGCATGGAAGACTAAGAGACAGATGATGCTGGATGGTTGTCATATCTGGTGGAATCATTTAGAACTACCACAAGCTGTATACTAACTGCCCGGCACAATACACCGGTGAACCAGCATGATCTGTGTAATTGAACACTTAGTAATCCAACAGAGCGATATCTCTCGCTCTCAAACCAGGACTAAAACATGTGACCAGAAAGAGAACCCCATTGGGATGTCTATGTTGTTTTGTGTGCTGTTTGCTGACCTTTTATGCATAAGAATCTGGTCATCAAAATGCTCAAAGTGTCTGCCCACTGTTCATCAAAAACACACACACATTAATGGGTAATGTTAGCGTATCTAGCGTATCTAATCTTTGTCATTAGTATCAATTAATCGTGTAAAAAGCCAACTGTTAACCAACAATAATTCTTTACTAGTTGTACATATCATCCATATATCTATGATCTTTATAGCCACAACTTGATATACTGACCATAAGCCTCTTTGCCATTGTTAAAAAGCCATACTGTACTGCTCTTGCAATGACCACAGCAAGTAAAATTTGCATTGCTGCTAGATTACATCACTACACCCCTAGTCAGGTGCTGTGTGTGATCTGCTGTGAATGTCCCAAAATGTATCTCATCAGCCTTGATGTGGGAGCAGCATGTAGTTATTGAGTTAGCTCCCTATCATGGAGCCTCTCCATGCACAGTCATAATTACAAACCCTGTCATTTTTTTATAGACTCAGGAGCTAAAACAAGCACGAATGTAACAGCCTGTTTGGCCCCACATCCTTTTTTTCCACTCATGTTTTGAGAGGGAACAGGCCCAAAAATCACAGAATCACAGGCAAGGAGTCCAGATTTGTTCCCTGTCAACTAAAAATAAGCCTCATGGAAGAATGCAGCGCAGAATCAACACGGGCCTGATTGAGACGGAGTGCTCTCAGGTCATCAGAGCACAGAGTGAGGCTGGCTGAAACACACACACCTTTCACACAGACACACTCAAGCACACTCTCACACAATCATACATACTCTTCATGAATACTGATGTTTTCTTTACTGTATGTCTTACACACACACACACACACACACACACACACACACACAGTATGATAGTGTTTGGAGCCTTGCCAACAAAAGTAACAGACAGCTGTTGCTCCTGGTGACACTAATGCTGAGCCCTCAGCTCTCAGACCTGCCGACCCTTTATTGCCACAACCAGTTTGTGTTGCATATCCCCCCCCACACACACACACACACACAAACACACATCTTCCCTCATTTTCTGACAGCTCCTTAATGTACACTATCTAAATAAAGCAAAAATGCCCAAATAATACTTTAAAAAGTTGGTTGATTTACCTTTTCCAGATTGAGCCAATACATCTTTGTTAGGCAGAATTAGGTTAATGTCACAAAAACAAGTTGAGGTGCTGACGACACCTTTTTTAAAATAAGCTTTAAACTTATGTCAGACATGGGGCAAGCATCAGTGCAAAAAGGTGGCAAAACAATCAGTAGTCATTTTTCAAGAAGTTTGGTTGTTTTAAGTTATTTTAGTTTAGGTTAGTGTTTAGTTAATGTTCTCTTTATTGCAAAGTGTTGATTTCATATTTGAATAGAAAACTAATATTTGATTAGAAAATAACCAATGCTTTCTCCACTCCTTTTTTGGTCAGTTAAGATATAGAAATCCTTAAATCCTAGTGTTCATATTTCATTTCAGTCATTTAGATTATTATTTTAATCAGAGTGACTCAGAATGAGTAAGCAAGTTTAGCTTTAGTTTTTGACATTTCAACCAAACAAAGGAGTGGACGTATGGGATGGCAACTCTAACCACTAGACCACCCTGACTTCTTTTTACTCTCCCTCTGTCTCCCCAGTAGTTTTGACCATTGATCCCCAAATCCTTCTTTGTCTTGCCTGCCTTTAACCATGGCAGACAGGGTCTGTTGTAAAACAGTCCTTTTAAGTAGCAGACTTGGACCTACGTTAGAGCCTTACACACTCATTACTGAGTCTGACGAGCTCATATGAGCAAGGGGCTACTGAGGCTCTATCCACATTTTTTTTTTTTTTTTACTCTCAATCTGTCTCTCTGTCGATGAAAACAGAGCTGCTCAGGCTCAGTGCCAAGGCCAGATAGTCTGACAGGGCAATGAGGTGAGATTTTGGGCTTGCACTTTGGGCTCCAGAAGATGCTGAATGACTTTCTTTAGACACACTTTAGCTGAAGGTCTGGATTTCTATTCAGAGCTTGGTCATTGGATGACCTAACATGTAGTTTAACAGTTATTCTTGTACTCAAAGGATTGATACACAGTTTTATACTATAATAGTCTCACAGCGACTTATTGCTGATGCAGAGTGTCGTAGTGAATAATCATCTAATAATCTGAAGGTTTTAGCTTCGTCCCTTCTTATTTTCATATCTTTAATATTAAGATTGCCACCAGTTGGTAAGGACACTTGTGTGTACTGTGACACAGAGAAACAGAAACACACAGTTGTTGCTGAGGTTTATGAATTTCACCCTGACTCACTGGCTTTCAGCTTCCAAATAAATCAGTCAAGGTGGCTGTGGTTGCCTCCTCGTTCCCCTTTCTCTTTGCCGTGGCAGCGAACAGAACCAGAGGTTCTGGTGGAAAATAGGCTTTGCTGTACTGCTGTGTGCTGCACTGTATGCCCCAGCCTCAGCCACCACCACGACCACGTCATAACTGAACATGTGATTTAGAATGTTCCAACACACTGAAGAAAGGGGAGTCAAGTTCACAGCTTTACTTGTCTGCTGCAATCACCCGCAGAATAACACCACCTCGGTTGTAACAAGTTTTGACACACAACACTTCCAAAGTTCACACCTTTCCCTCATTCCCTACATCGATACCCCCCTCTCCCTCTTCAGCTTTGGACTTGTGGCATGTTCACTGCAGTTTTTTGGGGTATAATTCCAGTAGTTGTGGATCTGCAGTGGCCTCAGTCGGCTTCCTAAGGTTTTGCGAGGAAATTCCAGCACCATGGATCCACTGACAGGATCTGTCCTCGTCACAGTGTGTAGTTGCCGGCTAGGAAAGACCCTGTGTCATGGAGCTGTGAACTCCCTCCACCCAGTGCAGGCTTCTTTATTTTTGTCCATGCCATGGATATCTCCCATTACTGTACACATTTTTATGAAAACAAAGTCATTCTTTCCATCTTTTGTGCTTTGCGCCACACCCATTCAAAGGTGCACACACACGCACGCACGCACACACACACACACACACACACACACACACACACACACACACACACACACACGTCTCCGGCCCAGTCAGAGGACCCCATATTACTGGTAAACCGAGCCTCATGCCTCCTAGCATTGCTGGTGAATGATAGCACCTGTCCCTTGCAACGAGACACGCATTGTTTCAATCCCTGTCTGAGGGGAGATTAGCCAACACCAATTGGCCTCACAGATCATTTCACCTCTGAATTAGGCCTCCCTCAAACCCTCTACGCTAAGAAATGTGTCAGAAAATAATCCCTTAAGGGCACTGGTAATGCACATTTGTGTAGCAGAAGTGAATATGATATTGGTTCTGGTTAAGTACTGTACTCTAGGCCACCTAGAAACAGGGCCTTTTATAATCCTGGCCAACTGTAAATATTGGAAGCTGTACCGCTTGATTGTTTTAATAGCAGCAGATGTGGCAATTAACACCACCTTATAAAGCCCACTTGTATATTTGTTTTACTGCTAACAAATGTTCCCACAAATATGACTTGATTGTGGGAATGAACATTAGTGAAATGGAGAGAGTTGATGGGAGAAGGTCTCCATTTGATCTTGTGTATACAATTAAGGAGTGTTCCCAATTGAGACTTGTCAAATAATGTCTCACTCTATCTCTGTATTCATATTCAAGCTTCCAGCTAAAATGTGTTGGAGCAGACATTTAAAAAAATCTTACTTATAGGAATTATTTACTGGCCTGCGAGAGAAGATCAATTGTCAAGTCTCTTATTTTGAGTTCAGTTTTTTATCCTACTGGTTTGAATTGAGAAAGTCAGAGTGCTTTTAAAATGTGTGTGTGGCTGTCAGCTAAGGGCAAAACAAAACCTCAATTTTTAACATTTTGTGGCTTTGACTGTGTTGTGTTGACAGTGTTTGTATACCTGCTGAAATGATCCATCTTTAACTAAAGAACCTTGATTACAATAATGATCTCCAAATTCATCCCCTGTTTTTTTCCAGGTTTTTAGAGTTATAGCAACATATACATTCTGGAACCCATCTGAAGAAGTGTGAAAGAAAGAAAGAAGAAGTTTGATTTTGTATGTATCTCTGTTCAGTATCAGGAGGCACCAGGAGCGGCGGGCCATCCTGACGCCAATCCTGACTGACTTTTCTGTGCGGGTGACTGCTGCCCCAGCCATCATCTTCAGCAAGAATGTATCCCCTGACTGTGGACAGGCAGAGGTCAGTATTGACTCACACCGTTTTTCATTAATCCAGCATGAAAGTATTCATATTTCTTTACAAGAGTCAAACTTGAACAGTTAAAGTCAAAAGATGACAGTATCTATATGTTTAACATGAAGTTTGAATGTCTGATAATTAATGACAATAGGTCCTGAAGATTTAGGGATTTGCTTAAAGGAGGAGGTAGAGGTTGCAAATGTCTCTTCATTCTACTTTATAGAAGTTTGTTACTTACACTGACATCTTGTGCCCTTTGACCATGACTTATTATAACCATGATTGTAACTATTACTCTCACAATCGGTTGTCCGTATAAAAATAGACATTCATTATGTGAGATGTCAGATGTATTTACCTTTTGCCTCTTAACATACAGTAACTTAGTCATTAGGAATCCCTCAGCCAGTCCGCCATGTAATGGAGGCTTTTGACCCACAGAGTTCAAACCTTTCTGCTTATACAGCTGATGTTTTCTGGCACGGCTCTGTGAGACTTCCTGCTTCTTTGATGCCTCATCCGTCCACGCTAACGTGCCCCCTGACAATGTGTAACAGCTAATCCATAGTTTGCACTGACACACACACACAATGTGATTTGTATAAGTCCCTGATGCACGAAGGCTCAGAGCCAATAACAACACAAACAGAACTTTGAAGTACGTAGTATAGATAAATTACAACAATTTCCATAATAACATTTATATTCATTTTCAACTAACTTCTAACTGCTTTTAACAGACTTATGCATGTTTACCACACAAATTTATCTTTATTAAATCTATTGAATTTATTTATTATTTATTATAATCTACGGTATGATCTGCATCTACAATCTACAGCTTAAAGTTTCATTCACCCCTGCACCATATTCTGAAACCATTATTATAACCTTATGATATTATGACCTTATGTACTACAATGACTGCTGCTACTGTAACTACAACAACAATTACCATCATGATAATACACTGTTTTATGCATTTAAATGAGAAAAAACTAATTGAGAAGTTGCAATATTGAGTAAAATATTAGCAGTCCTTTTATGATTTTAAACAGTGAGTCTGAATAGATTGTGTTTACACAGTAGTGTCCAAATACCATTATGTGTAGTTACTGTAGGTCTGGCCCATGTGTGTGTGGTTCAACCCAGAGTGTTAGTGAGTGATATCCTGTTAGACGTAGCCTCCAGGCTGAGGTTTGAACTGCTGGCTGTGGGTGGGATCCTGGAGAAGACAGAGGGGAACAGGGAACTACGAACAACTGACCTAAACAGAGCGAAGAAGAAAGTTAATAGCCCAAGACAATAAAAGTTAAGAAAGAGAGAGAGCAGTGCGTGAGATCACAAACAATCATGATGTGTTATTGAATGTCTTTCCTGCTCTCTCTCTCTCTCTCTCTCTCTCTCTCTCTCTGTGGGTCTCTCTGTGGCTCGGGGGGGCTG
>JAVQJL010039678.1:0-51965 GCA_036024295.1 Nannoperca obscura
TGTGTGTGTGTGTGTGGAGCAGCAGCCTGTTCTTGACTGTCCCTGTATCCTCTGGCAGCCTTCCCCTGCAGGCTGTGGAGGTCAATGTGATAATGGAGCCGCTGCTACTGGCTCTCCCCCGTGTCCCAGCAGGGTGGACACTTTCCTTTCAGCTCTGTTTCTCGCCTCTCTGTCTGACTCTACATCCATTATCGTGTGTGTGCACTGCGTCTGTATTGGACTGTTTCTTACCCAGTATTTATCTGCTTTTCTTGGCCATGAAACCTTGCTTCCTTGTACTTTGCGGTTTATAACTTTGACTTGCAAAGTTCATTGAAGCACACTGTTATTTATCCCTGAGCTTAGCCCTGTGTTTTAAGTGTTTATGTGTGATAAGACAAAAATATTTGTGCCTCTGTTCCGTCTTCCCCTACAGCTTCCAGGACATGGTGAGCTACTTTGGGGTTAAGCCAAAGTCCGGGGAGAAAGAAGTGGCCCCAAGTTTCGTTTTTATGCTTTGGTACGAGTTTTGCAATGACTTCAAGAACACCTGGGTACGACAAAGCAAGAACATCTCCAAGGAGAGGTGAGTCGGATTCTGGGTGGGGGTTGTTCCATTTCTTAGTTTCTCTGTCAAAGACGCATGATTACACGCAAGATTAGTTTACTTGTAAAATGTCCTCTGTGGCTCTGATGGGAACCTTCTTAAAAAGAATAATTCTTGAAACTTTTTTTAATAAAGTATGTGTCACGAATTTGAGTCATGGAGTTTGGAAGACATTTACAAGGCAGAAAGGGTCTAACGAAATATGCTATTTAGTTGCATTATGGTAAATGTAGGATCCAGAATTTAACCATCTCGCTCTCAGGTTAGACTTCTTGTCACCTTCATATAGGTGCTTAGCCACCTCTAGACACTGTGTCAAATTAGCACTAATTGTACAAGGGTGATGTGTGGATGCTGGGCTAGAATTAAAACTGAGAGGGAGGCCATCAAAGAGGAGGCAAGCAAGAATGGTTGAGGCCTCGGCCCTCTGTCTGAAGGACTGGGGGCCTGAATTTATGATGTTTCCTCTGACCTAAGGCTTCATGTTGGGGGGGGGCATTCCACTGAGGGACAGCAGACCCTCCTGGCGGCCGCCTGGCTTTACTAGCAAGCGGACGGGAGTCTGTGGCCATTAAAGGGCAGCGCATTATGGGAGAACTGATAAACACTGTAATGATGCTGGACATGCAGCCCAAAGGGCATGAGCATTGCAGAGACGGGACTGTGAGAAGCTGTTCGTCATTTTAGGTTGTAGTTTTATGTGTCATGTGGTGCCTTCATGGCTCTTCATACAAGATGTTATATCACATGACTTCTCCCACTGATTCTACAGCCATGGATCCATGTGCTCTCTCTAAATTGTTTACTAGGTAACCATGTCTCACATTACTTACAGCTGATTGTGCTTATGTACAATTCACTTTATTTTAAATACTGTTTGTGTACTCATAAAAGCCAAGTGTTTTTTAAAGGCTGCCTAATTATCCCATCAACCCACTGTCATTCTCTACTGCTTCAAACTTATAGGGCTTTCACTGACCGCAAACTCCTGAGAGAGAGAGAGAACGTGTGTGTGTGTGTGTGTACGTGTGTGTACGTGGCTCCATGACACAGGGTGCCCCAGGGAGATACTTAAATGTCTTCCTCTTACAAACAACTTCACAAGGTCACCGTGATGACAGGCCTCTGACTTTATATTGTTTTCACAAGTTACACAAGTGCTATTTTCATAAGTTGGTTCCAGAGCTTTGAGTGTGTATTTATAGTTTTAAAGGGTCTGCAAATATATGTATATATATATGTGGATTTTATTTTTCCATAGGTTGAAGGAAGCCCAAGAAAACATCAAGAAGATCACAGCGGAGAAGAGAGTGGAAACCAAGAAGATCAATGCCAACAGTCTGGTAAGTGGTGATCTACGGACAGCAGAGAAATGGAATTTCCTGAAAACTGCTCTTTCTTGTGTTGTAACACTGAATCTTTTTGTGGTTCTTGCCAACAGAAAGAGAGGCTGCGACAGAAGGAAGCCGGCGTGTCCTCCAGCTGATTGAAATGACACAGCAGAAGAAGAAATGTGTGGTGGTGGTGGTTGGAGAAGGTCAGAAAGTGTGCGAGCCTCGTCTCTCCTGCGTCCGCCACCTGCCTCAACAACAGTGGACCGCCCCCTGTGCCCCGTACGGACTCAATAAAACCTCGCCCGACTATCAACTCAACTACTCCCACTGCCGTATCTCTGCCCTACTAACAGCGCTGGGCACCCCCACCCTCCGCGCCATCACCCTCAAGTCAAGCTTTGTCTGTCTGCTGTACAAATCAAAGCTGGGCCTCCAGCGAGGATGCATGACTGACACAGCTGCAGTGATGAGAGTCTTAAAGGCCAAAGGTTGATCTCATTCATCCAGCGTGGCGTGACCTCTGAATGCCCGGCTTGTGAAAGGTCTCAAGGGGTCAGTGGGATTCACAACAGGGCCAGCTGACACATCCGCGACGGTTCCTTCCGGATCCACAAGAGCTGAGAAGCCATTTCTTTCTGATGCGCAGATGTTACATCAGGCAGATGTTACATCAGGCAGATGTTGCTGTTAAGCGAACAGACAAGGCTGCCTGGAGATTTCTGCTCAGAGGAAAGTCCTTGCTGATAAAATAGATCTCTCTCACTCTGGAAGCGGTAAAGAAAGCAGTTCCCTTTTGCCGTAGCAAATAGCTTTTCATTCACCATGGCTCATTAAAAAGTCTTGTAAATATGTCATGTTGTAGAATCGGCAGGAAGCTTTGAGGAGTACGATAAATGATCTGCAGATGAAGACATGTTGCGTTCAAACGTGTGTGGTTTTTACCGTATTGTGTAGCACTGCACCAGACTGACCTCTCCTGGGTGACTGCCAGAGAGGAGTAGGAGCCTGGCAGCGAGCCCCGGCCCCACACACAAACACACACACACACACACACACACGCACACAAGCGTGTACTCAAAAGCATTAGAAGAACAAAAGTTTTGGCCGTGCACCCTCTCTCACCCAAGTTATTAAATATACATTAAGCCTACCTGTTAATCCTGTACTACGCATTGTGTCTGACACTTTTAAGCACTTTACCGCTTGCAGTAACTGTATGTCGTAGCTCGCTTTAAGCCGAACTCCCCTATTATGCTAACTGCGTGCATTTTTCAGGTGTCTTGCACTTTTTTGCACCTCTTTCCCTATGCAAGGCTATGGTTTCCTTGTTATGAGATTTATGAATTGTATTGCTTCATGATAGATTTTTTTATTATTATTATTTCTAAGAAAGTGTGTTACGCTCAATTTCTCGCAGATTTTAAGATGTAACCACGCTCTTGTAACATTAAAGAAAAGTCTATTTATGTAAGGAAAGATTTATTTTATGCCAAAAAAAAAACATAAGCTTTGTTCCCTTTGAGGACGTATTTTTATGAGTTGTAATTGACTGTGACGCTGCCTAATAGGTCACTCAGATGAAAGATGTATTTTCACATGGATATTACTTGTATGATGTGCCCACTGATTTACAGGAAAGTGAGTAATTTGCATAGAATGAGGACAGCTGCTTTTTCTGTTTTAGTTTTAGAGAGATGAGGGTTAGAACAGGTATCGAGAATATTTAAGCATATCACCTGAAGCCATGTGAGTTGTTATACCTCAGACAGACTTCCATTCTCAGACTATCCATAAAAATGCACCTTGAATTACTTTTTTTTACCCTCCAAAGTCTTTCATGTGTGCCATTTATTTTGTATAAAATCTAGATATTTCATACCTTTTAAACTGCTATGTTTTACTTCAGAAGGTTTGAAAAACAATAAAAAGAGCTGATACTGACCAAGGACCTGCTGTAGCCTCTACTGTATGTATGCCAATTCATGTAACATTCAGTAGCTCTCATGTAGGTGCTCTGTAATTTAATGGAATTGTTTTAAATTTCAAGAATAAACTACTGGATGCCAAAAAACTGGACCAATATCTCTAAATGTTCGTCTGTCGACACGTTCATTAGACCGGCTTTAGAAGCCCAGCAGTGCACCAAGCTAATGTGATATTTATGTAAGAAACCTGACTCATCAAGACAGTTTGGTGATTCAAAATTCAGCTACGCTGTTCAATAAACTGTGAGTCAGAGTCATTCAATCAAGCCTCATTTTTAGATATCAAAATAAATTGAGAATCATTGTTAACATGAGGAATTTGTCATGTGGTCACTTGTTTTAAGAAAACTAAGATTTTAGGAATGTGAAATTTAATGAGATGCACATTTCAGTCATTCGGTGCCTTACAATGGTCATTTGGAAGCTGTTTTACATATATACAGTCATTTAAAAACTAAATTCAAATTGCATTGCATGGTACATTTATGTTCATCAAAGTAGGCTAAAAAAATCACCAAATAGACATGGTATACCTTTTTTATCTTATGTAGATTTACACCTGTGGCACTTCCAGCTCATCCCATCTAAAGAACCATACAGATTGTGGCTTGGACAAGATCTTATAAGGGTGATATTCAATATGGATGGCTGAAGAATAATGGTTTATCTTATTAAGAAAAGAATCTCCAACATTTACAGCTTATTTATTAATCTTTAATGTATGGCATTTAGGCAGAACATCTCTAATTTGCACTTGAACACCGAGTTCCCCCTTTTCAGTCTTCGATCCCTGTAACAAAATAGTCAAATGACATCATTTCAAGGGATAATTGGAACAAGTAACGCAACCTTTATCGTAAAACTGGTTACTTTCATGGTGACATTTATTCCGAGGTCCGAGTGCGAATGTCTCCGCAAGATTCGCCATGCAGTAGGAGCGCAGATGTGTGTGTGTGTGTGTGTGTGTGTGTGTGTGTGTGATACACCGTTCTACTCTACATCAAGTGTAAAGTAACAGATGACGTGCACAATATCCCAACATCCGTTTATTTTATGTTTTCATGGATAATTTAACCAAAGGGATAAACAAACCGGTTACATCAAAGATGGCTTTACATTTTACAACTATTTAACATCGATACTGTAGAAACCACCACTGTACATTGTCCGTTTTCACTAACAAATAACCCAATTCTTTCTACAGCTGAGTAGGCACCCAACTTACAAAAACACTTTACTGATGGACTTCTAATTCACAGAAATCAATGAACATTAAAAGGTAATTCTTGAAAACATCGAAATAAAATCACATTGTCCATTTACAAATATCGCCACTCGCACATCAAATTCCACACAGTGGAAACATCCGGTTAAACAAACACATAAGCACACAAAAATACAATATTGGACAGGAATGTTTTCCTGCGTTCTGAACAGTGACTTGTTAAATATGCCGGGGTTATGCAGTCCTATTAGGGTGAGGAAGGAAGCCGTGCGTAAAACGTGTCCATTCCAAGTCAGCGTTCCCGTGCAGTGAGCGAACTGGTGAGGAGTAAAATGTTTATTGCATATTTGTCCATATTTGTTCACACGTTGTGCAAGAAAAGAATCATTGTAGCCTACATGTAGGAATCCTTCGTGGATGCTTCCTCCTAGATGGAGACCGGCACGTGTTCTTGGCTCTGTGACAGCCTTTCTTTCTTTCTTTTTTTCTACCAAGAATCCTGTCCGCGAAGAATAACACTCTGAAAAAACACACACACGCAACACATTTCTGTGCGTCTTTAGTCCAGGTCTATGGATATACAGCGGCACTGTTTGACGCGCTGGATGCGTTTCTTCTTGGTGGGTGGCTGCTGGTCCGGACAGTTCAAAGTAAAAGTCATGGTGGTAAAACGCTTCGGCTTGCAAAACGAACAGGACTGGAAGGCCCCCTCCTCCCTGCGGATGTGCCTGGGGATGTAGAAGGAGTTGCACTGCCCGTAACAAAAGCGGTTGATGATGGTGCGGCTGACGCAGCCCTCCTCGTGGATGGTCTGCTTGAGGGGCTGCGTCTTGCACCAGTCCCGTTTTAAATACTGGCGCTCCGTCACGTGTAAGGCTTCCTGGCTGGACTCCAGCACCTCGTCGGCCGGTGAGGATGAGCCCTGCCTCTGCCGGGACCCGGAGCCCGCCTGCGGAGGCTGCGGTTGCTGCTCCGATTCGTTTGGGTTGCTTTTGTCAGGATGAGGAATGGCGCCTTGTGAACCTCGGTTTCTTTTGGAATCCACGGGAGAGGATAGGAACCCCATGATGAAAACCATACTGCACAAGATACGCGTCGAGTTGGCCATCCTTGGGGAGGAGAAAAAAATAATTCATCATCTATACCGTTTCAACTCCAGACGGGTTACGCACAGCTGTCAAAGCTTTTACGCTGCGTAAAAACGCATTTTCAGCTTGCTTTATTTGAAACCGTATGCAACACCAGATATAAGTACAAAACAGTAGTTTATATTTGAATAACCTGTCTGAACATCTGAGTGAGAAATATGATGTCTCGTGGATTAAAGTCCGTACTTTATAAGGTGATACCTTATCCATTATGCGAAAAAACAACACCAAGTTTGGCCAAAGCAAAAGCATTATACATTTTCTTATATTTCTGGTTTTGTATCTGTTTACGTATCCACACATGCACGCCAGTAGATAACGAGCAAGCACTTCTGCCATTACTATAAGCCATAAACCAAACCCAGTTTAAATGTAAGTGGCAGAAGACAATGCGCGTGGATGATATGGTCATAAAGGGTCCAAATGTACTCACCTGTGCGAGCCTCCGCTGCTACAAGTGCGATGATCTGATCCTGTCAGTCCTCTACGGCACCTTCTGAGATGATAGGCACCTACTGCTGTCGACTGAACACTGGCGGGACTGTGGATGGGTGGGAGACTAATCGCTCCATAGACAGGGGCCAGGGGGTTTAATACAAATTGCTCCAGCGCCGGACTGTCTCCCTTTTAAATGTCTGCCAGCTGAGATGTGCACAACAGTTCCCTCTACATTATTGGCTAAGCACGATGTAGAGAAAATCAAAACTATACGCCCCCTCAACACTTCCCTGAACCCACTTCAAGAAAACAGACAACGGAGGAATAGCGAGGGCAGGAGGAGGAGGAGGAGGAGGAGGAGGAGACGAGCTCAGAGCAGACCGGCCTGAAGATTATGCGCACAGAAAAAAGTGAAGCAGTTGTTGTTGTTGTTTTATCAGAATGAGCATGATGATAATACTAAGCAGTAGGCCTATATCACATTTTTTGAACGGAGAGGAGGCGTTCAAGGTACTCACGCAAACTATGAACACGCATGCAATCTAAGAAGGAACACTGTTAGAGAAGTTGATCACGTTACAGCACACCTGTGACACAGACAGCTGAATACCACGGACATTATTGAGCCAAATTATCTGACAAAACAGGCATTGTTGCATACATTAAAAACAAAGATTGTTCTTAAATAATTGGGAATTTCAGGAACTTAGTATCATATTAAAGCATTCCTTGCTCCATCAAATAGCCATCGCCTTTTAGTTATTTTTTTGTGCGTGTCCCCAATGTGCATGCTATAGGATTCTATACAAACCCCACGGTCTTTAAATCAAAGTGCATGTCTCTTATTAAAAGAAAAATATCAGCATTGGGGGGTCAGCAGTTTCTTTTAAGGCCCATTTTATAAATGTAGCTAATGGTGTTTTTGTTGGTTATGAAATAATTTACTAATGCTTTATAAATCAGTTTGACATAATTAAGAGTAACTTTTGCAAAAGTGTGAAATAGCCCTTATGTTATATCCTTTTTGTTTGGTAAAATGCAGTTATGCATGTTGGTAATCTGTTAATAATTAGTTATAAATGCTAATAAGTTGTAGTAAAATGGATTTTGGTTCAGCTACTCTGCAGGTGATTCTAGAAGGTTAATGGTCCATTATAGTGTCTACTTGATTAACTAAATAACTTTAATAAAACATAATCAAGTGTCAAGTGAGAAGATTTTTCCCAACCTGGCAACTTGAAATGAATGGCTCATAACTGATACTGAAAACATTAATATTTAGTTATTAATTATATATACAAGCGTTGGCTACAACTTTGAATCCCGTTATAAAGGGTTGACTTTTAAGAAAGTTGTGCCAAAATATTCAAATACATCAAGAACACTGAACACAGTCACATGTTCAGCTCTGATGAGATTCTGGAAAATATTATTAATAAGTGATTGGTTATATTTAGTCCAAACATTCAACGTGCCTGTATCTTTATAAAATAATCAAATGGAGAATTGTCTGTTATTGGATTTTCCGTACAGGTTCCTGTATATATATAGATATAGATATAGATGTATATCGTGTTGCTTCAGAGGTGCAAACTTGGTGGCCTAACCTCGCCCTCGGCTCAGCAGTCAGTCTGCAATATGAATGCATCATAACGCAGCGCCTGAAGCTGGAGAATCACTGCGGTGATAATTACAGGCTGCTGCACCAACATAACTTGTTGTCCAATCTATCCCGCCCGAAGAGCACGCGAGGCTGCCAGCGCGTGGACAGTAAATCTCAGGGAAAGATTTTGACCTTCACCTTTTCTCTGTCTACTCTTCAGATTCTTTACAGGAGAACAAACACTCGGGACATTCACTTCTTTCATGTCAACAGGAGCTCACGGGGCCAGGTCCATACAGCCCGTTCAGCTGCAGCGTGGAGTTTATTTTCCACTGCCGTGCTTAGATACCCCATTTTACACTGAGCAGAAAGAAAATATTTATTTTATGACGCAATCTCCAGAGACTCAGATTCTATCTTTTCAACTTAGTCCCAAGAAATGCTTTTTGACAGATGAAATTCCTGCGCCTCATTCCAGGATGAACAGGAGCACGTTTCACTGAACCGGCGTCCCGTTGTTGAACAGTGGTTGGAGGACTCCCCCTTGTGGCTCCTACGGTGTTAATTTATTTATCCAAACCAGAAGAATTCAACTGAAGAGAAACACATCGATGTATGTTTGATTTTATTTGTCTGAAGCAGTTCACACGGCAAAGTACTTTACCAGCTGTTGGTTTTTAAATGAACGGACTGCGATAGACATGATGGGATCAATACTGCGTGGCTTTTTTTTTCTCTCCAGAGAACACAACAATAAAGGTGCTTTCCCCCCCCCCCTTCCCTCTTCTTCTGTTCATGACAAGACAGTAAGAAAACATTCTGTAATAAAGAAACAGCTGCAACTTAAGTTAAGTTTTTTTTTTATATAAAAAAAAAAATCTAACTAAGGATTAGATATAAAATGCATAAATAAAAGCATAAAACTTGATCTAAACATTTCCAGTCATACCATCAATCACGTTTCACATAATTTGGCCTGCACACTAGTCTAAAGACTATGCATCATATAATCTTGTAGGCTGATATGTGTCGCTCTTTAACTTCTAAACTTGCTTCACTAGAGTAAAACAGGCGTAAGGCATACAAACATCTCCCATTAAGGCCACAACACAACACAAACAGCACCTACAGTAGCTAAAAATAAATTAAAACCCCTGAAAACCTGGATAACGTACGAGGGAATGTTTAATGTCACGTAGTCCTACCAGACAGAGACCTGCATAGTAAGGAGGAGACATAAAAGGCAAAAAGATTTGGAACTACAAATCTACAGGCTTGGTAGCAGACAGCAGTCGTCCTTGGTTGAGAGGGTTTCTAGGTGAACCTCTGTAATGGTTCATGTCATTCCCTATGACCTGCTGCGCTGGAGGCCTCTGGGCTCCTGGGGGATCAGGGGCAGGACAGTCCACTTTGGTCTTTGGTTGGACCTTGTTGGTCACGTCGCCCAGAGCACAGGAATTGGGTTTGCGGGCCAAGGTGCTTGGCTTTTTGGGTGGGACTGGAGGCTTCTTTTTGGGACAAATGCTGTTGGACAGTCCCACCTGGCGATGCTGCAGCTGTGGGTAAGGGGAGAGGCCACTCTCCAGGCTCAGTGCCTTCACCACCGGAGTGCTCTGGCCGGTGGCGAGGTCTGCGTATCTGGTGGGCCTCCTTTGCTCCCCCAGGAGAGAGTTCATCCTGCGGACGGTCTGACGCACAGGGGTGCGCTGGAACTTGAGTGGCGATCTGACCTGTTTGGCCGTGTATCCTCGGGGAGAATGAAGGGTGAGCTTGTTGAAGTGATGAATGTGGTCTGCCACCCGATGCTTTTCAGTCTCCAGGCTGCGTGGCGAGAGGGGTTGATGGTTTTGGACTTCGGAACCGATCTCTGGGCAAGACTCGTTATTTTCATGTACCGCACTGACTGAAGTACCCATTTTGGGAGGCGTACCGAGCTCTTCTCTGAGTTCAAGGTCCAGCTTGTACGGAGTGGACTGCAGCCCAGAGACACCCAGCCTGAAGGGAGCGGGACTCTGGATGTCCAGAGCATCAATCAACCTGCTGCAGTTCGCCTGCTCTAACTCCCTTTCGCCCTCTCCCTCCATGGAGCTGTTATGGCTGCTGATGGCAGCAGCACAGAAAGACTCTTGATCAGCCTTTACTGCTGGAGTACAGAATACATCGGACTCAAAAACTACACTGTCGATATGCAACGGTGATAAAGCTGCGATTTCAATCTGGCCAAAGGTAATGTCCTGATCATTAGCTAAACGGCTCAGTGGAGCTGTGAAACTGAAGGCCACTGTGTCTGCAGACAGAACTTTGACTGTAGGAGTCTCTGGTGGAGGGACTCTGATGCCGTCTGGTGGTTTTGTTGTGTTTGAGCTGCAGGGGTTCTGTGTGACAGCCGGGAGGTCACTGCCCGACTCCGTGAAGGCCTTCTTTATTTCCAGCAGGGTGGGACCGCTTTGGCTCGGGGCTTCAGTGATGGAGCTCTCACTCTCTAAGCTCTCGGCACTGGAAGCACAGCAAAGCTTCTTGGGAAGGCTGGCCACAGCTGGGGGCTTGGATGCGACAATGGCTGGCTCAGACATGTAGTTGCTCTTCAGGCACGTGTTCGTGGGGGTGTCCGTGAAAGAGCCTCCGCTGAAAGCCTGGGCTCCTACAGGGGTCTCCCTGATCCATGAGGTCCGGTGGGCACTTGAGTCACATTGGGGGGTCAGCAAGTTGTCTTCAGACTTACTGATGTACTTGGAGCCTATAAAACAAAGTGGGATATTAGCAGGTATTCCAACTCAAAGACGACATTTGTGACATTATACTAGAATAAACATTTTTTATGAGCAGTTTATTTGATTTCTGCATTTGGTACTCACTTTTTGATTCAGCCTTTCTAGACAGAAATGACGGACTGAAATCTGTCGCTTTGGTGAAACGAAAACCGGCAGTGCTCTCCTGGGTGGCAAGTCGCCAGCCGATGGACTCAGACCCCTTTATCACCAGCATGGAATGAGAAATGAAAGGTGAAAGAAAGCTTTAGAGTATTACTTTTGTTAAAAAGGACCCCACAGATGTCACCCAAGATTTAACATCGTGATGTTAATTCCATGACTGTTGTGGTTAGTTCTTCAGAGGATGACAAAAATCACTCAGAAGAAACAAGATACTGGATTTGTTGGTCAACAACTTTTATTAAGTCAAGAATATACATATAACTCTAGAACATTAGAATGTTATGCACCTTAAACCATTACCAACTCACCTTATTTACCCCAAAACAGGTCTATGTATATAGAATACAGTCTTTCACCTGAGTGCTTAACATAGTAAATCACTGAAGACTGGGCACAGGACATATCCTGTGGCTTTGTACCATACAAGTCTCAAACCTTTGCTTTGTAATATTACAAATGTAAAAAGGTGCTGAAAAAAACAACTCACATTATTTGTAAACCTGTGCATGCATTAGTTTAAATGTGTTAGCTACTGAAAGTAAACTTAGAATGTTACACAATACAAAAAGTGCTGCTGTGCAAAAATTTACACCAACAAAACACCCCTTGTGCAAAACGTGTTACTTGATTTTAATAGTTAATTGCACCATATGCCTGAATGCACTTGATTAACACCATTTCTCATGGTTTATCTGTGACCCATGTAAGTGGAATGTGAAGTCTTTTGGACAACCACACTTACAGCGTCTTTGCTGCTCTTCCCCAGGTTAAAACGCAAGCGCAGAGATTTGCGTGGTGCTTCTTTCTTGTTGGTTTTAGGAGAAAAGCAGCCAGCTCTTCCAGATTCCACTCTGAAAAAGATATACATTAAAACAATTAGCAACATAAGATAAGCTAAGAAAACAGTGTAGCTCTGAAGTTAACATTTAACTAATTTCTCTGTATAGGATAGTGGGAATTTTAAGTGCATTTTATGGAATCACTTTGTCTTAATTCTATTAAATCCATAAATGTTTGTTACTGTTGTTGTTGAATGTTTTTAAGTGTCATTTATATGTGGCAGCTCTTCTGTCATATCTCCTTAAGAGACAAATAACATAACTGTGAATTTTGAAGGGTAACTGGAGGACAAAGAAAGTTTGTACCTGTTGACATCGTGCCTGTTGCTAAGTCTTCGGCTCTTCCTCCTCACAGAGGTAGCCGACTGCCTTCTAGACCTCCCTGCTGATGACATGGTGTTTTGGGAAGAGTCCAAGACCCCTGAAGCACTGTAAGCTAGCATATATAGAAAGGGGAAAGAACATGTAAACTTAACCACAAGCTTCAGAGATAGCCGAATAGTTGATTCCCATTTGATCAAACAATCAATACCTGATCCAGGAGTGGAAGTCCCGCTGAACAAAGTATTGGGAAGTAATTCTATCCCCAGGTTTTTGATAGATCTACGTTTCTTGTTTGAGAATCCAAAAGAGTGGCCACCTTCCAAAGGAAGTTTTCGCTTTGAGGATGGTGTTGCAATCACAGGAGTTGCAGAAGAAAAGACTGGCAAAAATCACAAAAGAATTAACATCTTCAGAAATGTATGGGATCTGTTCTTTCATATTTGAAAACATTCCAAAGATGATTCTGAGCAAAAGGCACTATATAGCAGGTCTTGACTGAAATGTGTGGAAGATGATCCATGCAGTTGACAGGCAGAGAGGCAAAGAAAACAAAAGCCAATAAAGACATTTGAAACAAGGCAAAATTTCACATCATTCAAACGACGTATCATTCATTATCAGGGCACATGTGAATCAATTTCATCTGAAGCGCAACAGGAAGCAGAAAGCTTGTCGTTTCATGTGCATAGCAGATGGATTGCTGCAGTATCATCATGCTGTATGCAACATTCTCTCATCGGACCACAGTACCTACCAACACTGTCTGACTGGGGCGCGTTTGTGGGTGTTCTATTAGTTTTTATCTTATTCAGAGCACCATTGACCATATCTGAAATATGAGACAAACCGAATCATATAAACAGGATTCACAGAGTAAAGCTGCTTCAAAATAACATGATTCATTTAGTTACTGCGACATGGGGCTCCATTATATGGATGTCAGATGTCACTATATCTATCCAGTGTGGTCGAAACCAGTGCAGCTGGAATGTATATGGCCAATTCGAGATTACATTTAAATCTTTGCATAATTTACTAAATAAATAAATCATAATTAGTCCTACCTCCGAAGCTGCGTCGGTGTCTCTTCTTCATTCCAGAGTTTAAGTCCAGATCCTCAAGTTGAGCAGGAGACAGAACACCCGCCTCAGAGCCCATCATGGCCGGAACCTTCTCTAGAAGAAACTGTGGTAACACACCTGCATAACACACAGACAGACGCAGCCAAATATTTAGTGCTTCGAAGCTACAGGACGGGTCGACACAAGGGTGAGCTGCTGGAAACGTGCATCAGGTCATACCAAAGCTGTGGGCGTGCTCTATGAAGCAGTGTACTATGGCTGCCTGTAGCTTGAGGCGTTTCTCAGTGTTGGCGTTCATCTTCTCTGCACCATCTCCGAAGTGAAGGAGGTTGGGGGCCAAGATTACTGACAAGTTACTGCTATCCATCTTATTCTCTGCACTCCTGCGATTAAGCAAAGAAAAACAGCAGTGATGAATATATGAAGGCAAAAGGTAAACAGAGAGAGAAAATAATATATATATATATATATATATATATATATATATATTAAATGTAACAATGTAATCCAACTAAATATAATTCCGGCACCTCTTAGACACAGTGTGGAGGAAGTCAAAAAAGTAACGCAGGACAGTTAGGTTTCTGTCGGGAAGGACACAAGACAGCAGCATAGTGGCAGAGGTCCTGTCCTCCTCAGCAGGGAGCTGCTGGGCCTTGAGGTAGGCCTCCTGCAGCTCTGTGGGTAGCACAGGCTCAGGCAGCTCCCTGAAGAACTGTTTCACCAGGCCAGCCACATCACAGGGAAGTGCGGTGGACAGGCACTCCTTGCCTGCGTCCAGTTTTTCCTGGACAGAAAAACAAAACACAGGTCTGTTGTGTTAGACCCTTTTCTGGGTCAAGATCCCTCCGCGAAAGGACGGTCAGCTTCGGCCATCACTCACCCGCAGCGTTTTCAGGCGAATGACAGAGCCGGATTTTCTGAACAGGCCCTCTGTGTCGACATGCGCCAGCAGTTTCATGCATGCGTCGACCAGAAAGCTAAGAGTGAAGGAAAATATCATTAGTACCAAATGTACGAGACGGGACAAGAAAGAACTTCCATCTGTACGCTCAAGTAAAAGTAAGCAAGCATGTCCACTTGCCTTGGTACGCTCCCACGTTCCATATTATAGTATGGCAAGTTCTCCAGAGATACTCCGAAAACATTTGTCTGGAAACAATAGAAAATAAAACTTCACTGTTCAATTTAAAAACAGGCAAGCTAAACAATAAGAAAACACCAAATCAGCTGTAATTTACTCTAATAGCCCATCAGCAGCATTAGACCCCTCATGTATTCGTTCGTGTCAATAATTTGGATGCATGTTTTTTTTAAACCATATTTATTAAAATGCTTGGGGGTTCTCTGTGACAAGAATTACAGATCATTATCTCTGATCAGTCGGTTTGATGGGCGGCTGCCAAACATTCCTAAGTTTAAGAGGACAATGATGAAAGCTACAGAAGCTACTTTGTTGGTTTTTAACCTCAATAATATGAAACTGTTTTTTTCCAGCATAGAATGACTATTTCGGTTCTGGATGTCTTCACATAGTCCGAGTTAAAGCTTGTGGCTTTTCTTTTGACCACGTTTTAGGGCATTCCATGCAAATGCAGAAGTTCAATGTTGATTTGAAAAGTCACAAAGCCTCTTGCGACTAACCTCTTGACTCCTGGGAGCCACTAAAGAGTAAAGCATACAAGGCCTTCAGAGTAAGATTTAAAATGAACTTCCATTAAATTCAGTACGGTATACCCTGTAGAGGCTTTAATTGTCCTGCCGAAATTACAAGTCAACAAGCATCACAACAGTAAGCAAGAAAGATTTATGGGAAAACATCTTTCTTTTGTGTCTTGCTAGAAATGTATGGTGGGAATAATCAGGAGAACATCCATACAAAGAATCTGCAGTGGCTGACAACGGCCTGCGAACAAACGGGTCTCGTCAGTGGGGGCATGCTTTCAGTGAAATGCTAATTTATTCCAATAGACTAAAGACAAAAGTACGTCCAAGTCTGATACTGGGCACTTGTTGATTGGTGGCAACGCTACAGATTGTCAAGTCCAAAGTCTCACTGCAAATGAAACGCATCTGTGTTGTGCATCGATTGATGATGTGTTTTTAAACTTACCGAGTTGCTGGCTGTTGACTTGCAGCTGGCCGCTTTGTTTTTGTTCCAGTTCTTTGTCTTTATCCCATACGCTGTGCGGAGGTGTTGCACAGCCACTAAACGCATCACATTTTTCTCCATGACTTTCACTTCACACTCCTATCTTACACCTTCAAGTTAACTTTGCGACAATTCGTTCACTCTCTTCTGTCAGGGGCCAAAGAGAACTGGCATTAGCAGTTGTACCAGTCCTGTCCTGACGCCGAGCAGCTCTAACTTTTCCACTTTCTCCGGACTTCTGACGCTAACTCATCCTCCCGTGGTTATCAACTCCTCACACGTCGCCTGTGTCCTCAACCGTCAACAATATACGTACAGTTTCTCCGTCCCAAAGAGAGGTTAACAACTTGTCTAACGTTAAAATACGCAGGGCCTATGTAATGGCTAGCTTCATGCTTCAGTTGCAATGCAGTTAGCTAGTTAAAGTTATCCAGCTAGGTTAACCCATTAACAAGCCTTATACAAAAAACAAAATCGCTTATCGGTGTTGGGTTTACCTGTTCTCAGACGGTGAACTGTATAAATTACACAGATTTAATACGTTAGCTAGCTAACTGCATTGTGCTATGGTTAGCTCGTCGAATCGGTTGAGGTTGTTAGGCTGTCTGTTTCCGCAGAGTATTCAAACAGCGGCGCTCCCTACACTCTACGCTGTGATTGGCTGGACACGGTTCGAATAACATTCTATGGGGTGTGTGTTTTACTACCCAGGGCAGCCTCACTGGGCGGGGCGTTTTCTGGGGCGAGATGAACCTTTATGTGGACGCTTTTTGTCAACCGGTTGACTCTGTAAGACAAAATAGTCGCACCTTTAAAATGGATCGTGCAAAAAGCTACAGCTGTACTGCACGTATCATATTTTGGTACAATCAGGCAAACGACTACATTTGATTTCGTTCTAAATTCTTCCACACTGCTTTTGTGCATTTATGGCACATGATGTATAGATAATTCAGATTACAGAATACTCCAACTGTGGAAATTCACTTTTTACTTTCATTGTAAATTTGGAAAATTGGCAATATCTTAAGACAAAGCAGCAGATTGTTTTCAGGTCCCATAAAAAAAACAATTTTCCATCTTTTATTGCTTCGTAACGTAGCATTTGAAGCAGCTCAGCATTTTTGATTAAGTTGATGCAGCCTTGTTTTAAAATATTTGTGGGTTTTTGTCCACATGGTTAAATGCACGTATTGTAAGTGGCTTTGGATAAAAGTGTCAGTTAAATAAATGTAGGCTAAAGTAAATGTCATAGTTTATGATGATCTGCAGTTAAATACATGTTATCATATTCATGTTGAAGTAACTGCTCATTTATTTACTTTCCACTTGTGTTAGTACATTAAACAAATCTTCTTGGAGCAGGTCCCTGCATTTCTATTTATTTACTTGACAGCTCAAAAACCCTGCTTTCACATGTTAATGCATGCTACACCTGCATGTCACAAAAACAGTACAGAAGATACTCTCACAAGGGCTTATCTTTATTACAATAGAACATACACATATATACAGGAGACAACAACGTACACATTTATGGACGGAAAGAAGGTGGGTTGTGTGTTTAGAAGCATTTCCTGTGGACAATGGAGGGACCAGCCTCATCGTACTCCTGCTTGCTGATCCACATCTGCTGGAACGTGGACAGAGAAGCCAAGATGGAGCCACCGATCCAGACAGAGTACTTCCTCTCAGGAGGAGCGATGATCTAGACAATGAATAAACACCATTTAGTTTTATGTGTTAATTCACTTTGGTCATGAGCTTGATGACTTAAAACCTTTGCAGTTCTCTCACCTTAATCTTCATGGTGCTTGGGGCCAGAGCTGTAATCTCCTTCTGCATACGGTCAGCAATACCAGGGTACATGGTGGTACCACCAGACAGCACATTGTTGGCGTACAGGTCCTTACGGATGTCAATGTCACATTTCATGATGCTGTTGTAGGCGGTCTCATGGATACCAGCAGACTCCATACCTGGTAGAGGACAAGTAAAAAAGATGAGTTTTGTCTGAGGCAAAATACTAAATTTCTTCGATCTATCACAAAACAAATGCGACCAGTTACTCACCAATGAAAGAAGGCTGGAAGAGAGTCTCTGGGCAACGGAAACGCTCGTTACCAATGGTAATAACTTGACCATCGGGAAGCTCATAGCTCTTTTCCAGGGAGGAGGAGGAGGCAGCGGTGGCCATCTCATTCTCAAAGTCAAGAGCCACGTAGCACAGCTTCTCCTTGATGTCGCGCACAATTTCACGCTCAGCTAAGCAGAAGCAGAAAGTTCACATATTGAGAAACAACACTTTTACACCTCTCATATACATATTTAACAAATTTACCTCAGTGGCATAGACCTACCAGTTGTGACAAAGGAGTAGCCACGCTCAGTCAAGATCTTCATCAGGTAGTCAGTCAGGTCACGACCAGCCAGATCCAGACGCATGATAGCGTGTGGCAGAGCGTAACCCTCATAGATGGGAACGTTGTGGGTCACACCATCTCCAGAGTCCAGCACAATACCTTTAGCAAGCAGAAAAGGGCAGTAGTTAGTCAGCTAATCATGCCTATACCCGTGAGGATTGGCAGCCAAATAAACGTCTGCCCTCTTCAAGTATGTCTCCCATCATAAACTATACAATGCTGTTGACATCACTTGGCACACACCCCGCTGGAGAGAGATTAACACCTCCTCTTGACAATGAGACCGGAATCTATCCAATTTGACAGACACCCTCAGAGTGTAAATATACACTTTCTCCTTGCTGTACAATTTCATCTTATTTTAGGTCATTGCATTATTGACCACAGACTAAATTTGGTACATGTGAAAAAGCTGCAGTTTACTGACCGGTGGTACGACCAGAGGCGTACAGGGACAGGACGGCCTGGATGGCCACATACATGGCAGGAACGTTGAAGGTCTCAAACATGATCTGCAAGAAAAAGCAGGCAGAATGTGAAAGGTTTGTCTTAACCGATGAACTAATGTGTGAAAACGGAGTGGAGAGTAGTGACTGTAAAGTACCTGGGTCATCTTCTCCCTGTTGGCTTTGGGGTTCAGGGGGGCTTCAGTGAGCAGGGTGGGGTGCTCCTCAGGGGCCACACGCAGCTCATTGTAAAAGGTGTGGTGCCAGATCTGACAGAGGAGAAAGAACAGCTGATGTCAGGACTGAAACAACTCTTGGCTGAGTAAACAACAACCAGGTCTTGTAAAGAAAGCGCCATATCTAAAAATAAACCGCCTTTACTACGGTGACCAGGATGTGGAAACTCAGCTGTCATGAATGTTGCAAATGAGTCTCAATGTCAACACACACCTTCTCCATATCATCCCAGTTGGTGATGATGCCATGCTCGATGGGGTACTTCAGGGTGAGGATACCCCTCTTGCTCTGGGCCTCATCACCTACGTAGCTGTCCTTCTGACCCATACCCACCATCACACCCTGAGGAAAGAAGCAAAAGAGGAACACAAGAGAAGCAGCTATTAATTTCTGATATCTCAAAAGATTTGGTGGTTAGTAAAAGTGGACAGATTTAAGCCTACCTGGTGGCGGGGCCTTCCAACAATGGAAGGGAAGACAGCACGGGGAGCGTCATCTCCGGCAAATCCAGCCTTGACCAAGCCAGAGCCGTTGTCGCACACAAGGGCGGTAGTCTCCTCATCGTCACACATGATTAGGCTTTACTGGGGTGGTCTAAAATTTGAGGGGGTGGGGTAGAAACACAAGGAGAGAAGGTTTAGGCTGGGTGTTTAGAGCAGCTGTCTAAATGCCCATCATAGAATAAATAGCACGAGGTCCTGTTATAATTGAACAATCACAGACACTTTATCACTGGAGTGGCTGATGATGTGATGAAGAGACCTGCTATATCTGGAGGTCAGCGACATAATGAATAAATTACTCATATGATTTATGCTGTGATCCAGAGTGCATTTGAAGACCTGCCAACACAATCTCACAACTGGCCTAGAGCTTTTATAACTATCAAACACTAACACATCCCACCTCAATGGGTGCTATGTATAGAGCGCTAATAAGACATGCCTTTGGATGCTATTTTGGGGCTAACCTTGTTGTACAACTACTGATACCATATCTCCATGGAAATTATTGTTCCTGGGACATCTCAGACCTGCTGAGGTAGCACCAAAAAGGGGCATAACAGAGGGACCTGTGATCTATTTTAAGCTCAGCACCCCCACTGTGCTTAACAGGGTGAAACAAGTGACACGTGGATCTCCTGCTATTTCAGGTCTGACTGAGAGAGCTTGTCTGATTGCCAAGCCAGCACCCATCTGTTGCTACACTGTGACACTTTTGTTTTACTACATGGCTCCATGCCCCAGCTGCCTCTTAACTTCATTCATTAGTGCATAGGTGAATCTGGCCAACTTCTCCCCACCTTTGTGCACTGATCCAAGTAACACTTCCACATAAAACATATAGTCCTTTCCACAGAAACATTCCACACCATGGAGTGTCCTTATCACAGAAAATACCATAATCTAATAATGTTAGTTTCAACATACCATGATGAATCAAGCATAACCAGTAAGTACGTTTTAACTCTACTCAACAAGAACCATTAGCTAGCTGATGTTGCATCATCCATTCATTCATCTAAGTATCACTAGCTCAAAGTACAACTAATGGTGAAAATATTGGAATAGTGAAAGTAATCACAGAAAACCACACAGATATCAACAGTGGTTCAGAGAAACAAGCTGTGAAATGTACTCACCAAGGTGCACTGGTAGGCGGATGCTTCCACTGGGACAAAGGCTGAGGGTGAGAAGAGCCCTTAAATAAGACCCAGACTAGGTCTAGGGACCAGGGGCGGGGCTAAGGGGTTCACACAAGTCCAAATAAGAGCTGCCAGCAAAAATCAGCGACCCACAGGAATGTGTGTTTTACATACATGGATGTACGCCACTTGACTGACACAGTTTTAATGAAATGTTGGAAGAGAATAAAGTTAATGTGATACTAAATGGGATATTATTGGTCTGGGGGGTCTTATACAGGCATCTGTCTCAATTTTGTTTATTCATTGTATTATTTACAAGCGAATAACATTGACATTAATTCAGTTTTATTTCTGAAAGAAATGTAAAGAGAAATATGCATTCCTGAGACGAAAGTGTATTTCATGAACGTTATGCAATACAAATTGAAATTACATAGCATATGCAAGAAATATGTGAAAATCATGCAATCAGGTTTAAAATTTAAACTACCGTATTTTCTGTTAGTCTAATAATGTGCTGCTCTACATCTGGCAGCAACATCTATGTAATATTTCTTAAGAGGTTTTACTATACTCACAACCACCTAAAAGGCCCACTATGACCTAGTCAGGACAGTGTAACTTGTGTCTTGTTTAGGAGATGAAAACATTGTACATGTCTGTGAACCATGCTGCTGGTATGTGCGCTGAGCCTCCTCAACGCATGAAACAGCTGATGATACCGCCAGCCGGGCTCTGTGTCTCATCTGGCTGTCAGAATGGTCTGCTGGTGTCAGTGCTCTGAGCTGATTGGCCCAGCTGTCTCCTTATAGGGTTATGGTGAGCAGCAGAGTCATTCGTGTGCAGCCATTGAGGTTCCCGAACCGGGAGTTTACAAAGAGGAGCGCCATATTTGTGCCACACACTTTTCCATATATTTTCTCCATGTACATTGTACCTTATGGGGTAATAGTCTCATCTATGCAGGAATCATTCTCAAAGAAAATATTAAATATGGTCAGATCTCAGGGAACACCATTCATGTATTTCTAATTATAAAAGAAATGTATTGCTTCAGGTCTTCAGGTAAGGAAGACTAACACAGAAGTAAAAGAGCCATATGTGAGTTTATATCATAGCTAGAAGTATGTGAGATGATTTTTCTGCAGCAGGCTGCCCCACCAGATACGAGAGCCTCCTATTTATAGCTGTTTCCTCTCTATCTCCACAGATAGGAGCTGGATGCAGTTGAAGCATCTCATAGTTATTTGTATGCCAAAGAAGACTTTCGTAGACTGGCTTAATATTGTTCTGATACATGATTAATGGAGATGTAATTCATGATCATGCTTTTTTACCAAGCAACAGTGTTCACTCTTAAATTCTGAAGCTTTGTATTTAAAAATGTAATATATAGAAAATGTTTTGCAAATGCGTCCTACAATATTATAGGAGAAATCTATTAAGACCAGTTCACTAGCCGTTAGGAGTACTTCTGTTTATGTCTTCTGTGGCTCTGGAGGAGCTTTGACAAGTCTGAGACAACAACCTTTGATGAGGTATCTTGGCTTGGGCTTGGAAACTATACATTCACAGCAGAGTCTGCATTACAAACTGGAGGTGTGGGGTTCAAAAAGACTTGGCACTAGATAGGTAGGCTGTCAAAGAATTGTCTGTTTCAACAATGAATTGTGTCGGATCCAGATCGAATATCACAGTGTCTGCTGCATCAATTTTGACCATTCTTTACTAAAGACCTCTTCTCTTGTGAGTCACACAACTTCATGAAGGCATACTAAATCAATGCAGTACCTCTGTAAGGAAAGTGAAAGGTTTGATTTAAAAAAATCCCCAGTTATAAATCAATTTGTGGAACATAATTCAAATAAATCTTTACGTTTGTTTTAATATTGCATTGTGTGTTAAGTTTGCAATCCACTTAAAATTTCGCTCTATATGTAAAATATATTCTATAATTGTAACACTAATATTTATCCATCTTGACCATTGAACCACCCACTTTGTTCCACTCCTATTCATCAAGTTTCAAGTGAGTAAGAACATTTACTCAAGCACTTTACTAAAGTGCAAATTTGAGATACTTGTACTTAACTTGAGTAATTCCATTTGATGTCTCTTTATTTCTACTCCACTGGAGTTCAGATGAAAATAATGTACTTTTTACTCCTCTACATGTGTCTGTATAGTTACTTTACAAATTAAAAATGTTCATACAAACATATGATAAACTTCTAAAACATGACGCATTTTTATACATTATTTAAAATACTCGGCCAACTACAACAATAAAATGCTATTAAGACATAAATGCATTGGTCGTAATTGAAGAGCATTCACATGCGTCATTTTATCCAAATTGAGAACTTTTACTTTTAATGTACATTTTGTCAACAATACTTACATACTTTTAACATTTCCAATGCGTAACTTTTTGTTTTGTTGAAGAATATTTATAGGCTGTTGCAATATTTCTACCTTTTCTTAGGGATTTTTCCACCACTAAATGCATCAGTTCAGGAGAACTACTGCCCTCTAGAGGTCATTTCTGAGAAAGCAGCGTGATGACGTTTCATCTGCGACGAAGCTTGCGACGCAGTTTGCAACAGCCACGCGCCACTAGCATCGTTGTTGTGGTCGCCTCTGTCATAAGTTGTCGATAACCGAGTAGCTAACGACAGCGAAGAGGCTCTCTGCTCATGTTTGAGTTCACAAAGTGACGGAGGAGCGGGGGCGGCGGCGGAGCGACGTGCTGAGCGTACCCTCTTCCTCCTTCTGTCTCACGGCTGTGAGTGTGACAGAGCAGGGGGGGGGGGGGGGGCATGTAGTTGAGGCAGAAGAATGAGCGGTCAGCAGACTCCAGCAGAATGGACAGACGACCACACGGTCCGCCAGGAAAACGAACTAGAAGCCCTCGCGTCAATCTTTGGAGATGATTTCCGGGATCTACGGAGCAAGGATCCGTGGAAGGTAAGCTAGAGGAGTTATCAGAGCGCATTGTTTTAGTGGGCGAATGATGGGTAAAAGTTGACACATTGCTACTATTACCTATAGTAATCCGATGTGATCATCCCCACCAATGACTGCATTTTCAGGTTAAAAGGCCTCCAGAAGTGCACCTCTGTCTGCGGCCCAACGGGCTGAACACTGGTCAGCAGTGCTACGTGACTGTGGACTTGCAGGTTAAATGCCCACCCACATACCCAGACGCGTGAGTACTAGCCCCCTGACCTTTGCCATGTAGTTTACTATGGACATTAGTGCCATTGCACTGCAAGGTATCCATACACTTAGCTGCTCCTAAAAAGTGACTTTAGTCAAAACCCATATGGAGAATCTGTTTCCAAATACTGTCAACCATGTCATAATGTGTTGTCATAAGATTATGTAATGCATTGTAGAAACATTTTAGAAGCATTGTAGCTGTCCACATACTGAAAACTACTCATCAGAGAAACTCAATGTTGAGGATATCTCATTCTAATCATCTCCAAACAACCTCACACTTGAATTCATTGTAAATCCATTCTTTCTTTATTAATAAAATGAGATGCCGTGGACACTTATCTTACCTCTATGAAAAGCAAGGAAACAAAGAAGGTTGCTAGAGGTATTTTCTTCTAATACTATTATATATTTACCAACTGTTCCACTGTATGTTCTTGTTCTAACAGCAGCTCGGAAGTCTTAAAATGGGACAGCTGATAGTTTTTTAACTCATTTACAGTGATGGTGTCAAAAGAGTTTCACACTCACATGTTTCAGCACAAGAAGTAAAGTACCAGGCTACTTTTCTCTCACGTATGTTTAACAGTCTTGACTTGTGACTAAAGAAATATATCAGAGGAATCTGTCAAGTGTTATCTCATCTATAAATCCAACAATAATGTATTAACCCATGAAAACCTCAGAAAGAAAAAGAATGAAAACAATGACAGACAAAAATGTATCTGCAGCACAGATAGTCAAAAACGTTCAAATACCAGCAGCTGGCGCTTAAGGTCGGTTTCATAATCTTGTTCCCCTTTTTTGATAACTTAGTTCCAAATTGAAATTATAATTAAGCTCATGTTGGATAATTTTATTCAGGCAAACTTCTTATTCAGCTGCTTGGCCTTTCACTGTCTGTTATCAGCCTTGAGAGCGCTCTATATTCCCACATTTCCTGGTCCTTCCAGTGCCCACCAAGCACAGGGTGCCCCACATCTCACAAGTTATAAAATATTTTAGAATGTTAGAGATTGAGAGGTGACTTGTGATTGTTTCACAGATTTTGGACCTAATATCTGACCAATAGAAACACGCATCATTTTGTGAAAAACGTGCATGATCACATTATTTACAGTATAGCTTGAATGAAATGGCACCCTTCGTGCCCGATGGGTGATCCAGGCAAAGTCAGTACAAATATCCAGTGTGTTGTTGTAAATGTCATCTCACTGTGATGATCATGGTAACTCGTGTCTTGCGGCACCAACAGGCCTCCGGAGCTGGAGCTGAAGAATGCCAAGGGTCTGTCAAACGAAAACCTTCAGACCCTTCAGAGTGAACTCACCAAGCTGGCAGCAGTACAATGTGGGGAGGTGAGGATGCACACAAAAACACACACACACAGAGATACAAGTATATACACAGACTACTTTTGACCTCCCTACTTGTCCACCTAGGTGATGATTTACGAGCTGGCAGACCACATCCAGGGCTTCCTCAGTGAGCACAACAAGCCTCCGTCGCGCTCCTTCCACGAGGAGATGCTAAAGAACCAGCGAAGACAGCAGGAGAAACGAGCCCAGGAGGAGCAGCAGAGGATGGACCAGCGGCGCAAGCAGGAGGAGGAGACGGTGAGGAAGAGAGACAAAAAGCCATTCACACCGGATTAGTTTGAAATGGGGGGTTTTGCACTCGTGACATTTCGAAGTGGCCCATTCTCAAACCTGGAATTTCCTCTTGTGGGAGCGGTAAC
The DNA here is from genome assembly GCA_036024295.1 of Nannoperca obscura. Lineage (NCBI taxonomy): Eukaryota > Metazoa > Chordata > Actinopteri > Centrarchiformes > Percichthyidae > Nannoperca > Nannoperca obscura. Next base: position 25,364 of record JAVQJL010039678.1, read on the forward strand.
ATAAGTCTTATCTTTTCTGTGTAATTTAACTAAATCATTAACAAAAATGTTGCAAATAAGAAGCCGCTAATCCATCAGCTCATTGATAAATTATTTATTTATAGTCAAGACATCAGAAATTCTGCACTTTAATGTAACTCTGCAATCATTCCTGTTATTGGCTAAACATTGGTGTCAGTTTGAGCTGGCCTGATTTTGCTGAGTTTGGGAAATGATAGAGGATAGGTTATTTATTTATTTTTTACTTGCCTGACCTTTAAGCACAATAACTGAAACCCCAATATGTGACAGGAGGTATTTTTCATCCTTGTAGGATAAACAGATCATGGCTGAAATCCAAAGAAGAGAGGGCGAGAAACGAGAGGAAAAGAAAAGAAAGGAGATGGCTAAACAGGTGCTGCACTTTTTCTGCTGATTGCCTCAGAAAGGCACCAAAATGGTGTTTTAATTGACCTTTTGTGTGGTGTTGCATTCACAGGAGCGACTTGAGATCATGGAGCAGCCAGTCCTCGCTAACTCTCCCCAGTTAGGGAAGAGCCCACCCAGCCCAGGTGGAACTTCTCCTGAACTGACAGAAGCCAAGAAAGCAGCCGGTAACCGCCGTCGGACTACCTCCAATACACGCCACAGGTATGCAGCAAACCAGCCGACCACATTCATAAATCCTGTTAAAGAAATATTGTAATAAAACAGTTTGAGTTGTATCTGTTTTCCCAGACGTGAAACGGTTAACGAAGATAACTCTCGCTCACAAGAGCTTCTGCACTTCAGCAGCAGCACTTTTGGAGAACTTGTCGTCCACAGAGGGAAAAGCTTAGGTGAGAGCTGTCTTGAGATGGTGCAACTAGTCGGGCGCAGAAGTCGCTTAATCCACCCCAGTAACCTGTTGCGTTTGCGTTTGTGTTGATGCCTCTGACAGGTGAAAGCGAGAGGCTCGGCCGGAACGTTTATTACGGATTTGAAGCCAACTCAGGAGACTTTGCCGTGATCTACGAGTGGTCTCTGCGCTGGAACAAGAAGATGGGCAAGTTCTTCACCAGCCAGGAGAAAGGAAAGATTGAGAACTGCAAAAAGCAGGCAAGTAAGATGGAAGCAGTTGTGGTTGTTAATATTAAGAATTTAGTGTTAAATAATGTATTTGACTGTTTTTTTTTAATAAATGAAAAATTCCTCTGAAAGCACAACCCTATATACTTCCCTAAATCTATTACAAATGACTACTTGCGCATTCCTGTGTAGATTCACGGGGCAGAAAACGAGTTAAACTCCCTCCTGCGGCTGGATCACCCAAACTTGGTGCACTACACGGCGCTGAGCTCCGTTGAGAAGGAGGACTGTGTCGTAGTTAACCTGCTGGTGGAGCATGTGGCCGGCATCAACTTGAACCAAGGCCTCATCGCCCACAGCCCGGTCCCGCTGGATAAACTGTGCCATTACACGGCCCAGCTGCTGGCCGCTCTCGACTACCTTCACTCCAACTCTGTGGTCCACAAACAGCTGGGGGCCTCCAGCGTGCTGGTGGACTGCGAGGGCAACATCCGATTGACTGATTACAGCTTATCAAAGAGATTCTCCGATATCTGCAAAGAAGACATTTTTGAGCAAGCCCACGTGCGTTTCTCGGAGGACACAGCGATGCCGACGAAAACCGGCAAAAAAGGGGACGTGTGGAACTTGGGGCTGATGCTGCTGGCTCTGAGTCATGGGACGGAGGTGAAGGAGTATCCAGTGACGGTTCCAGCCAGCCTGCCTGCTGACTTCCAGGATTTCCTCCACAAGTATGTACGGATGGGTACCATCACCAGCTTCTTAAAGGAGTTTACCACTGTTTCAGTCCATTTACTGTAAATCATGTAGTGTATAGTTTACATTAGTCCAAAGCTTACTGCAGTGGAATTCTGTTTTGTTTGTCTTCCTGGCAACTATTTTTATTCATCTCACCGAACTGCCAACAATTCTACTGCTTTCATTGTTATGAGAGTCATGTTGTCATTGCGTGGTAATGATAAAATGTACATGCAGGTTAGTTTAAAAAGTCCCAACATAATTTGAACAACAAAAGCAGATATAATGTTATTTGAAATAGGACTGCATGTAACAATTCGATTAATCTGCCAGTTATTTTCTTAATTAATTGATTCTATTGATTGATCTATAAAATATCACAAAACAGTGAAGATGCCTAGCATAATATACCAGAGCCCAAGGTGACATCATCAAATGTCTAATTTTGTCCGAGCATCAGTCCAGAACCCCAAAATATTCAATTTGCTCAAATGTAAGACCAGGAAACGTCACATTTGGCATTTTAGCTTGAAAAATGAAAAAGAAAAAAATATATAAATATATAAATATAAATATATATATATATATATGAAAAATATTTCATTAATATTTCTTTCAATAGACTAACTTCCATAGATTAACTGACTAATCGTCGCAGCTCCACACTAAAAGATATAATGCCTGAAACTGAAGTTTCATGTCTCTATGAATTGATTTTCATACCGTACAGAAATGAAGGGAAAGCCGTGGCTGCCTGGAAGGAAGGAAAAACACATTCCATACTCTAAAACACTTGTAAGGACTATGCCTTGGAAAATGGTTGTCAGTAATGTAAAGCATATGTGATTTGTTGTAAATTGGCTAAAACATGTCAAAACACTGGCTTGTTCATTTTAGGTCATGATGTTTGCTGGCTGATTAAAATCATTTTCAGATAAAGATTTTAGTGTAATACAGATGAACTTGTTAGCTTTATTTAGATCACTCAGACCTTTTCGTTGTTTTGGACATCTGCACAATGTGGATTAGTACAGTAGACTAGATTGTTCTGGCTCATTACCAGATATTACTGTACAGTCGAACAGTCTATTATACAGCATGTGTCTTTGTCATAGGTGTTTGTGCCTGAATGATGCTGAACGCTGGACAACCCAGCAGCTTTTGGACCACTCCTTTCTCAAGCCCCCATCACCTAAAAGCCTGCCACAGTACCAGGATACCAGCCCAGAAGGTGATGTACACATCCATATACAACGTGTAAATGAAACACCTTTTGAAAAATCACTACAAGTATGAGTGAGGTAGTATCTATTACGGCTGCAACTAGTTATTATTTTAAGAAATAGGACATTTGACAGGGTTTTTTAAGTTTTTCCCGTTAATTATTAATTTTAAAATGTCTGAAAATAGTGAAAATCGGGGGATAAAAATGTCAACTCCCAACAAGACAATCCAATAGCTGGTCACGCTTTTTTTTTTTTTTGTCATGTCAGATCTCGCTGTGGACTTTGCATCATCGGTCATCCCGCAGAGCCACATCCTCAATGCGCTGTTCAGCTCCGGGGTGCAGAGGCAGTTTTCTCGCTACTTCAATGAGTTTGAGGAGCTCCAGCTTCTTGGAAAAGGAGCCTTTGGTGCTGTAATTAAGGTAGGCTCTTTTTATTGGATGACTTTACCCTGGCAAGACAGCTGGCTGTGGTTTCTTTGTGTCCCATTTGTCTCTCCCACTTTCCATCTGCGGCACCCTCCAGGTCCAGAATAAACTAGATGGTTGCTACTACGCCGTGAAGCGCATCCAGGTCAACCCTGCCAGCAAACAGTTCAGACGGATTAAAGGTGAGGTGACGCTGCTCTCACGCCTTAACCATGAGAACATCGTCCGCTACTACAACGCGTGGATCGAGCGTCACGAGATGCCCTCGGCGGGGGTGTCGAGCAACACTGACAGCTCTGAGCCTTGGAGCTCCGCCGACAAGCCCCCTCAGGGCAAAGAGCCCCCGCAGCGCCTCAACGAGCTGGGCCTCCCTGACGACGTGGAGGACGTCGCGCCGCCTCCGGCCCTGTCGAGCTCGGTGGAGTGGTCCACTTCCATCGAGAGATCCTCCAGCGCCAAATGTAGCAGACACCAGTCAAGTGATGAAGAGGACGATGACGACGATGATGATGATGAAGAAGACGTGTTTGGTACTTCTTTTTTGTAAGTTATTTATTTTATTTTTTTTGTGGCAGCAAATCCAGCAAGACCTGCACAAACTCCTGAAACATCCCTGTTTGTTTGTTTTGGTTTGTTTTTTGTTTTTAGGCCATCAGATAGTGACTCAAGGAGTGACATAATCTTTGACAATGGTGACGAAAGCACAGACGAGATCTCACTGGTTTGAATATTTACACTTCATTATTTCTTTTTTAATTCACTCGTGTGTGTCAGTGTACGGCACAGTGCAACAAACAGATAGTGTTTTCTCTCGCAGGTTGAGCCAAACAAAGGGCCGGTGATCAACCCAACGGAGAGCGCTGACTCAGACGGCCCTCTCCTTATAGCACATCGTTTGTATATACAGGTAAGCTTCCCTTCCATGCTCCATGTTTACCACTAGAGGTCTCTGCCTTACACCTAATGCCCATTTTCTGCTCCTGTCAGATGGAATACTGTGAAAAGAGCACGTTAAGGGACACGATAGATCAAGGCCTGCACCAGGACCAGAATCGGTTATGGAGACTGTTCAGGGAAATACTGGACGGCCTTGCTTACATCCACCAGCAGGTGTTTATCTGTGTGTGTTTTATGTGTGTTGAGTTCCCTCCTTTAAAGCTGATAAGCATATTTGCAAAATAAGTTTACAGTAAGAGTCATACTTTGATATATTTTGCTTTGTGTATGGTAATGGCAATAACATACATGCTAAGAAGAAGAAGGAAGCCATGTTTGGAATTACCCACCGTCCTCCTCTCTTTCAGGGCATGATTCACAGGGACTTGAAGCCTGTCAACATCTTTCTTGACTCGCAGGATCATGTGAAGATTGGAGACTTTGGCCTGGCTACAGACCATCCTGCTAATGTGGTAAGCAGTTAATAGCTTCACCCTGCTATCAGGCTGCACTATGGACTTAATGTGACTTTATGTTGTGAAATATTGAAACTGTGTCTCATTGCTTAGTGTAATAGTTAATCAGATTGCATCTTTTGCATCTATATAAAATTTGTAACTCCAGTGATGAAGATGTTCATCTCTCTCAGGCTGCAGGTAAATATGAAGTAGAGGAGAGCGGCTCAGCCTTGATGACCAAACCAGACCCAACAGGTGCAAAGAGTTCACATCACATGTGTTTTGTCTGATGCGCTTGTTCTTGTCTGACACTCTGCGTTGCTTTTGCATCACTATTGTACAGGTAACATGACAGGCATGGTTGGTACTGCCCTCTATGTCAGTCCGGAGGTTCAAGGGAACACCAAAGCCACCTACAACCAAGTAAGATTTTAGGTTGTTATCCTGCTCTCCTGTTATACATGATTTCCAACTGAGTCCACTGTCTGTTTCTGTCCTCAGAAAGTTGACCTGTTTAGCCTGGGCATCATTCTTTTTGAGATGTCCTACCGGCCCATGACAACAGGGGCCGAGCGCATCTCTGTCCTAGGCCTTCTACGTGAGGTACGTCAATGTTCAGGACTGGGAGCAATCCATGTAGGTAATTTGGTCTGTGTGGGGCTTTGAAACTGGCTTGTTACTTAACTCATCTCTTTCCACGCTGCAGGAAGCCATCATCTTCCCCGAAGACTTTAATGCATATGAGCAAGGAACACAGGTGGGGACACTGTAGCACAGCATTTTGATATGAATCTTTCTCCTTTGTGTTCTGAACTCCCAGTCTAACAAACGAACGTCTCTCTGTGTCTCTTCTTTGTGCCCAACAGAGGAAAGTGATAGAGTGGCTGTTGAACCATGACCCGGCCCTTCGGCCCACCGCACAAGAGCTGCTGAGGAGCGAACTGCTGCCCCCACCACAGATGGAGGAGTCAGAGCTGCATGAGGTGCTGCAGCACACCATGGCCAATATCAACGGCAAGGCCTACCGCACCATGGTGGGCCAGCTGTTTGCCCAAAACACGTGTCCGGTCATGGATTACACCTATGACATAGACCTGCACAAGGTATGGCTACTGTTTGAGTTCTGTGCTGGACTCTACGATGGACGAGGACGAGTGTTTACATGAATTTAATTAATGCATGTGTGGTATATAAGGTGCTAAACTGATTGAGAATTGTGTTTATTGTTGGCACAAAACTAAGCCATATCTTCTTTGTAGGTAAAATATTAGACATATTTTACATAAGTCCAGAGATGTATCTGACATTTGGAAATGTGGGGAATTTATTTAATGTGCAGTTGTCCTCAAGAATGAGTGCTTTTGTTGAGTTATTCAGATGAGAAAATTGACTTCTATGTATTTTGGATATGAGGTGAATGTAAAAGCATTGCCACGGTAAAAAGTAGTTCCCCTCTCTACCTGAAGATGTCACTGCAGACACACGAATGGCTGCACCAACCTCTCCGTGCCACTTCAGTCATCTGGTCCATATAACCGACCAGTAGAAGGCCTGCTAGTGCTTAATCGATGTCTCCTGATCCCTAACAGGGACTGTTTGTTTGCTCTCCCTCCAGGGCAGCTTCAGTTTCAACAGTGCCAAATTGCAGCAGTATGTGCATGAAACAATCACCCGGATCTTCAAGAAGCATGGTGAGTACACTATGCTGGTTTGGTGCACGACTGTGCGTGTGAACATGAGCCTTTGTTGACTATCTGCTACAAACCTCTTGAACTCCTGACCTGACGTAAGCCTGTTTTAGGGACCCCAACATCTGCTCTAGTAAGTGGCGGCAAAACAATAAGTGTATTGTTGGGCAGAGCAGATTCCATGCAGGTGCTAGTGTGTTTTAAGCACACTGCTGATGATTTCCAGCTGTAGTTATTGGTTTATGGTTGGTTTGTATCTGCTCACATGCATCAGCTCTTTTAGGGTGGGGGTTATGTTGTTTTATGCAGATGTTGCAGCAGTACGTGCTGTTTGTTTTCAGGTGCGGTGCGGCTCCAGACTCCGCTGCTCCTCCCCAGGAACAGGAAGTTGTATGATGGAAGTGAGCTGGCCTGCTTCATGGACCACAGTGGAATGCTGGTTACCCTGCCCTATGACCTACGCGTGAGCCCACCTCACACACACACACACACACACACACACACACACACACACACACTAATTGTGCAACTATTTGCATCAGCACAAGTAAACACATGCACGTAGTGTGAGGCTGCAATCAGCAGCCGCCTTAAGATCCTGCTACCTCAGGAAACCCTGAGGACTAAATGCTTGTTTCCACACTGTGATTGATTACAGCCTGGTATGCACTGACTTCACTGTCATTATACAAGTGCACACCTCTGTTTATTGTAGATGGCGTTTGCAAGATTCATCGCTCGCAATAATATAACACATCTGAAGAGGTAACGTTAAAAGATTTAACACATTTTTATGCCAATTATTCTCTGTTATAATGGTAAAAAATGGTCCTTGTGAGCTAAAAGCTCTTTTGAAAATGTTTTTTGCAAAGTTCTCTGCGAACAAGTCAGAAGCAGATAAGCTTAGGAGATGATGAGAAGTTATTATTGATAACTTATAAATTGCACTGTCTCATAAACTAGGAAACTGTTTGCAGCTGTTTCTTTCTTTTCATTTTACTTAAACAATCTTTTACCTTTTGTAGTTACAATACGGATAATTGTGATAAGTGTGAAATACTTTTGTTAAACTATTATCTAACTATTAAAATGCAATGAAGGATCTCTGCGTTTCTCTTAATCTTTCTCAAGGTATAGCATCGAACGTGTATTCCGTCCCAGAAAGCTGGATCGCGCGCACCCAAGGGAGCTTCTGGAGTGTGCCTTTGACATCATCACACCTGTCACTAACAGCCTCCTCCCTGATGCCGAGACCATTTACACCATCTCTGAAATAATCCAGGAATTCCCTGTTCTTCAGGTTATGCACATGAACTGCCTGTACTTTCAATGATCCGGTGAGCTGACTTTGTGTTGCGCTGCCTCGTCTTGATTCACGCTCAGACAGAGCAGCTTGTTGATGGGCTGGAAGCATCATTGTTCTTTATTTTCCTACGGATGCCATCTCTCGCAGCTTGCCCTGTTGTTGTTTTTTCCCTTTTTACTTCCCACTCACATTCCTAACATACCAAAGTATGTGTAAGCTGACAGATTTACACTGGATTTATTATTTACATAGTAAATCTGTTGTGCGCAGCTATATCCACTTCCTTCCCTGCCTCCCTGTACAATCCATTTCCTGTCGACACATCCCAGTGCTGCGTCAGTCACGGCTCTGCTTGCATGTTTCATGAACCCGGTCAACCCAGCGTCTGGCCTCTGGTTCATCCCTCATTGAGCCTGTTTCTGATCCTCTGCACCACCCTGCTCTCTGTGTGAAAGCTTTTAAGAATATGTGAGTCAGACGGAATGAGAGGGCAGCCGGACACAACAGTCATTATTCACTGAGGCGCTCATTGTACAGTGGCGCTCTAGCTTTTGACTGTAATTGCAGCTGAGAGGGTTAAAGGTGTGTTTGCGTTTGTTGTGACCACAGGAAAGGAACTATAACATCTACCTGAACCACACCAGCTTGTTGAAGGCCATCCTGCTCCACAGCGGAGTCCCTGAGGACAAACTGAGCCAGGCCTCCAACATACTGTGTGACGCCATGGTTAGTGCAGGTCACACATGCATCACAGATGTTATCCACATCACGTGTCTGTTTCTGACATGCTGGTATAAACATATAGTATTGTTCTTCCCAAATATAGCAGTATTTCTATGCCCCCTTTTTTTCAGAGCGAAAAGCTGACCAAACGTGAGGTTGAGGCAAAGTTCTGCAACTTTTCGCTGTCAACCAACAGTGTAAGTGTCCACGGGGTGCACTGACCTGTAAAAACAATCAGTCCTGCAGCAGCTAACTTGTTCTCATTCTTGAGCGTTGAGACCCCTCCTCTGTTGCCTCCAGTTGCAGACGCTGTTTAAGTACATAGAACAGAAGGGGGATCTGCAGGACCTGGCGCCACTGCTGACATCACTCACCAAACAGAAGACCGCCGTCACCCAGCTAGCCAAGCAGGGCCTCAAGGACCTGGAGGAGCTCACAGTGCTGCTGTGTAGATTGGGAGTTAAACTGCAGGTGATTTGGATTCTGGGTAAACGAATGTTAACTGTGTATGTTTCCTCCCCTTTTTAACGCAGATGTATCTCTCGCTCTATAGGTGGTGGTTAACTTGGGCTTAGTGTACAAGGTGCAACATCATTCTGGGGTCATCTTCCAGTTTGTGGCTTTCATCAGGAAACGCAAGCGAACTGTACCGGATATAGTGGCCGCTGGAGGACGCTACGACCACTTGGTAGGTTTTTTTCCGCTGTTCATCCACATTCCACACATTTATTTTGTCATGATGGACAGCTATTATTAAAATAATGTTGCCAGAAGTTTTCATTCCACATATCTGCATTTTTTAAACATATTTTTCCCATCACCAATGATATAGCTCTTCTGTATGTATTTCATTAATTCCATATGATGCAGTCTCTGTGGGGTCTTTATGTGTTTTCCTCTCTGTGCTGCTAGATCCTGGAGTTTCGAGGGCCAGCTTCCACGGTGCCGGTGCCCTCTGCAGTGGGGGCCAGTGTGGCCCTGGACAAAGTCTGTGCTGCTATAGCCAACATGGAGGAGCCAGTGAGTGACACACACACACCCCCTCACTGGGATCTGACATTCCTAATTATTGTAATGAAGGAGCAGCAGACAGAGCTACATATTTAATGATGCCTTATTACAGCAGGTGGCCGCCACTTTTAGAAACATGTTAATAACTATGATCACTGTGACTCTTGATGCCGTGGGGTTATTTTTGGAGGTGCATCATTTTCTATATTTCAAATTCAGAATGTGAAATGCCCAGAAAACTGCAGAGAGAGAGAGAGAGAGAGAAGAGCTTTAAAATGACTAATTTCAAACAGGTTATTTCACCTCAGTTCACTGCATCTTTCAGTTTCTTTTCACATTCTCTGTTTCTTTCAGCCATCAGTGAGCTCCTGCGATGCACTGGTGGTCCCAGTGGGACATTCTTCAATGTCCAGAGCCATCAATGTTGTCCAGAAGCTGTGGAACACTGGCGTCGCTGCAGACATCGCCTACGACGTCTCGCAGGTTAGCGGCCTGCCCCAATCCAATTTGGATTCATAGGTGCTCTGTTGAGTTTTCTTCTAAACAAACAAAGTAATGTTTACATTCTGTGTTATTTATCAGAAGGCATTGTGTGTATTCTAGTTGCTCTTACAAATGTATTGAATGCATTTCTCTCCTCATGCATCATTTGCAGAAACAATTTTTTTTACATTTTGAAACCTGCATCAGTCTTCTTCCCTGCCTTTGCTGGTGCATTGCAGCATTTCTTGCCCCATTACTGCCACATGTAGATCAGTAGAATAGTGTGAAACCATTGGCAGAAATGTGTATATCGTCTTTCGAGTGCGTGCACTTAAAAACGCGGTACCATATGGCTTCTAGTGGTCGAAAACTCCACGTGGTTCCATTAAGTTGGTTCAGTGAATAAAAAGTTTTTATTGTATTTTGAAGAAAATGTAGAGGATGTAGGTAGAGCTGCACTGTACATGTTCATACACTAATAATTATGTAAGTGCACCCTCATGTTTGTTGTATGTCTAAACTCAACCACATTTCTGACTTTGTAGATCCCTGAAATAGACGATGGGAATTAGCCATTCTCGTCCTGTAGTAACTTCGTCCCTCCTACAGAGGGCAACACCTGACTTCCGTTCTTGAGTAAAATTCCCCTCATCTTTCAGTCAGCAACAGACTTATTATGACAGTATTAGAAATAGTAAACATCCCAGAGAATAGGCTGCTCTTTGTGGTTGCCCTTGAAGAGGCGCTCTGGACATATTGGGACAATACGACATTTCAACGTCATTTCTGCAGTAATGGACTCAGTTATCTGTTAGACAAGCTTCCAATAAAATGTTTGATTCCCTCTTGTTGGGAAACTCACACTGTGATTGATTGGAGAACAGCCAAGCTGAGACCAGTCCCAGAGTGAAGCTGTTTATATTCTGGTCCAAAACTCTCGATGCCATGCCTCTGTCACATTCTTCATGTTTATGTGACAAACTGATCTCAGCCTTGTGTTTGTGTGTTGGTGTAAACGCCTTACCTTGCATTTTGCTGTTTTTGTTTTTTTTTGTTTTATTCTTCTTTACTCTTTGACCTGTTGTTGTTTTAACTTTCCACTTCTGCATGGATAAGTGTTTGCTTTAGTGGTCTTCATTGTCTTTTGTACTGGCACAGGACATAAGTGATTGGCCACTGTCTGTTCCCATGACACCTAAGAAGCAATTAGGAAAGGTTGGGTTTGGCTGAAAACAAGCGGCACTATGTCCAAACTGTCAAGTGTGTGTGTGTGTGTGTGTGTGTGTGTGTTGATTATGTATGCAGGCGGTGCCTTGACTAGTGGCGAGATGGTGAGAACACCTTGTTCGGACCTCCTTGCCCATTGCCCCCCCCCACCCTCACTAGACTTTTGTTAACACCTTTCACATGCTGGCCTCTTAACAGGCCTGAACAAGCAGCTTTAATTCATCCTCAGGAGACGCTTCCACTCTTTTTAGCTTTTATTATCCAAATATGGCAAAACCCCTTCCACATGCGGTCAGCTTAGGCATATGGCCCAGAGCTGCCCACTGGCCTCCAGGCGATGGCTTACCTTTGACTTAATTTGTTCTGTCAATGAGAAAGTTGCAAGAAAAGAGGAAGTTTTTGTGCTTATATGATGATGAGGTGAAGTGACACACACACACACACAGACACACACACACACACACACACACACACACACACTCAGAAGGGTACACAGAAGGGTTTGTTCTGCACCACCGTTAACTCGTCTAGCAGAGCAGCCAGATGAAACTCCCTGGCTGAAGTTGATGAGAATAAATTGGGCTGACAAAAACATATATACACATACACACACACTGTCAGGGTTGAATGCATTACCTGAACACACGTTGGTTTTGGTCGCGAGTCCCGGCTCAGTGCACACTCTTCCCGTTCCAAGCAAAACTCTACTTAAACTGACTGACTGCTGCTATTGAGGTGTTCCCCAGTGTTCCCCCAGAATTAGCTCTCAAGGTTTTTCCAGCCTTACTGCTTTAGCCGAGTGGAATCTCAGCCATGCCCTTGCTTTTCTCTTTCAGCACCCACATCAGCCTCAGTGTGAAATAGGCAGCTACGACGCTTTAATTATAAAATTCTGTAATGGTGTCAAACTTGACACGTGATTCGTTTCAGTAATTAATAGAATAAAACACACACACAAGACTTGTATGAGGGCGGCTGACTTTCAGTAGGCTGCAGTTTTCAGAAATTCAGTTCTGAGTCGAATTCATAAACGACTCCCTCAACCCACACAGTCTGACCAGCATCCTTGTGCCCCAACGGTGAAACACAGGGAAATCATTCCTGATGAACATACTGCATGTGTGGAGTACGTTGTCAAAATGAATATTTTCAGCAGTTTATTCATTCTCTTGTCATTTTTTGTTTAGTCTCAGGAGACGTTGTTGGACCACTGCAGGCTCGCAGGCATCAACTGCATGGCCCTGGTCTCTGACAAGGAGGGAAACTATGTGAAGGTAAACCAGTCTTACAGTGCAGCAACATATTGTGCAGTATTTTCCTGTCTTATCTAGAAATTACACCTGAAGTCTAATTTGCATACAAATTAGGCTGAAATAGATTTTGAGAAAACAGGGGTTTTATTTATTTATTTTTTACTTAAGCTTTTCTGTGAGTTGCATTGCAGATCGTACTTCTTTCCAAACTGTTTTGATAATAAGAGAATTAAGGAAATGTTGTAGACAGCAGCATATGTTAAAGCCAGTTTCTGTCTTCAGGTCAAATCCTTTGAGAAGGACAGACAGTCTGAGAAGCGGATTCCTGAGTCGGACTTGGTGGACCACATCATTCAGAAATGTCGGACCAGATTCTTTGAGGAAAGAAACATCAGGTAAAGATATTTGGATTTAATGTGCTGCTCGCATGTCTGAGTGATGTAAGAGGGTTGTTCTTATATAATGTTGTCCTTGTGCCCCTGCAGGGAAATCTCTGAAAGCATGTCTCTTCAGAACCCCAAAGGATCACTGCTCAACACCACAGGTACTGTGTTCGGTCCAGTCTGATTACACACTTGGTCTTTACAGTCATCCTCCATTTACAGCTTAAACTGTATATGTTTAACCTTATGGTCCTACTGCAGTGTGAAACAGTCACACCGTTGTTTTCATACAGTTGTGCTTTGACATGCACACAGGTAGCCAACAAACGTTCTCCGTTAAACTGAATAACAGTCAAACATCTCATTGGAATGTGTAAAGGTGAGATTAAGGTGTGATTAACTTCTGGATGTTAGAAATGTAAAAAAGCCTTATAGTTGGATAAAGTGGGCAAGTGAGTCCTTTACCTGCCTGCAGGCTCTTCAGAACAGCATGGGAGCAGCAGCACCATGAACGTGAACGTCATCAGCCCGGAAAAAGTTTCTGCCAGTGCTAGACGACGCTACGAGACTCAGGTTAGTGATGCACACACACACACACACACACACACACACTCTGATGGAACTTTGTGCCCTTTGTCATGAACGAGAGAAATAGAATCAAAACTGAGTGTTTGCCATTAAGAATGCCAGGCCTGTAACTGTAGGCCAAGCTGCTGTGCTTATAAACTGATTGCATGTCAAGTTGACTTTTTTCCCCTGCGGTTTCATTTTGATCATGGGAACAACTCTTTTCTTCCACCCTTTTCCATTTCTTTCTTTCTTTGTTTCTTCCCTAACTCTCGCTTTCTCCCTTTCAGATCCAAACCAGATTACAGAATCTTGGTAGCAATTTGCAGAACAAGAGCAACGACATTGAGGTTCTGGCAGTAAGTCGTTTGTTTGTTTATCCCTCCAAATCCCAGCTCCCCTTTTCAGCTCTCCCACTTTATCTCCTGAATTCATGTGTGAAATCACAGAGCGAGGAGAGCACTTTTGATAGCTAAAACAGCAAACATCACAAGGAGCAGCCCTTTTGTAGTGATATGCCTTGCTCTAAAATTCCTTTGCTGCAGGTAAGATGGCTGTGAATCCATTCCAGGCATTACAGAACAATGAAAACTAAACGGAAGGCAGCAAGCGTGTCATTTCGGGGGATGTAAATGGCTGCCATATTGAGTTTATTTGTGGTTGCGTTATAGATTTATGGCCAGATATTCCAGCTACATTTGTCATCCCTGTTGGGGTCTGGATTGCATCAGCGATGCAACAGTAAATACAAGTTATTGAAACATAACAGGCACAATCACCTTGAATCCGGTTGCACAGGCCTATATGTCTTCGTTGCATGTCGGCAGCCCGCGTGTCTATCAGTCCGGCTGGAACACAACAGGACTCATTTTCCAATGAAACCCAGGAGGCCATTAGTCCCTTCTTGCAAAAAGGACATGGAGTGCTTTCAAGCCTGGCGAGAGCATTGTGAAAGTGGAATTAGGGGTAATTTACTGATGTTAGAATGGACTGGATAATCTCGTGTTGAAAGAATTAGGCAACGTATTGGGCGGGTGCAACAGCTGATATTTTTAGCTTGATTTATAAATACATTATTCGACAGCACAAGTGGCCACTTCCAATCCAAACGTGTAATATGTCCTGTACGCTCGTGGAACAACATGAGATAAGGCTCCATTGTGTTTTTTTGTAACCCTGCTTGTTTTGTGTCCCACAGGTGGACCTGCAGAAGGAAACGTTGGTCAACTTCCTGTCTCTGGAGGTTGGTTCCATACAAGGCTTCATCACAATCGTTGAGTTAATAAAAGGTTACATCGTAATGAAGGGTAGGAGGAAGGGGGAAGTGGAAAGAACGGCCCACAGAGGTCAAGATCCTAAACAGGAAGAGGGGATCCCGTCTCCTTCCTTACAGTCCTGTCTGATGAGGAGTGGAGTGAGGGAACACCCCTGCCTGTTTCCACAGCCGGGGGAGATTTGCTAAAGAGTCTGACTTGTCCTCCTTTAACAAGGCTCCCATATGGAACAGACACGTACTACTTGAAAGGTGTTAATATTCACATTCCAAACTTCTGACCAAGGCTGCACTCATTAAAAGCCTGGTTCCTAAGAGCAGTGGTTTAAAAATACTTTAATTATATTGTGCTAAGAAACATGAAGAAAGCTGAAAAATGCTCTTAACCAGCGCTGTTATTTAAGCAAATGCCTCCACTCCATAAATGAACGGGCCACCTATACAGTCAGCCCCTCCCAGCACGTGTCAAAGAAAACACTTTTAGTATATAAAACGCGTGACAATACACAGTGGGTAGAGCCAGGCGTGCAGGAAAGGCCTGTTTTAAATATGTCAAATTACCCCAAGTCACACAAGGAACCAAGGAAATCTATAAACCCAGTGTAGCTTTCTGCTTTCACTGCCCCGCTACACTTGACATGCACAAATATACTCCCAAGGCTGCGGATGAAACCCCCCATTTATCCCTCCAAACTGCTGCGTACTTTTAAATTCTAAAGTCTGCTAACAAACATGAAGAAAATGACACCTCGTGAGTCGTCGTGTTGGCTCGTCTGTACCAAGCTTTGTTTGATATCAGTGAGCTTTGTCTCCGTCTTGCATGCAACGTTTTGTCACCTAGCCCTCGCTCTTTCCTCATTTTGTTGCTGTAACCCCTGCTCTCGCTTTTTCTATCCAGTTTGATAGCGAAGAGCAGTTCAACAGCAGCGTGAAGACTCTGCTGTCTCGTCTCCCCAAGCAGCGATACCTGAAGTCCATCTGCGAGGAGATCCACCACTTCAAAATCACGAAAAGGTGTGTTGGGTGCCTTTGCCTTTGAGTTCCTTGTGTTGTTATCGTCGATTTTAAGGAATTCAGAAAAAGATTTGAATAAGAATCTTGTTAAAAGTCAAAAGTGAAAATCCTGGCCACTTCTAAAAACAACTTTTTAGTTTTAAAACTCCATTTTCACATGCACGGCCTTCAGAAGATTTTTTTTATTTCACCTTTTCCCCCTCAAAAGTAAAGAAACCGCAGGAACGTGATACTCTTTAGTAACAAAATGTTGCAGACGTCTTGTCTCAGCAGGAGCCCCCGTTGAAGATGAACCAGAGACCCCACAGCCTTGCCTCTGCTCACCCCCACGTTTCCATCCACTGCTGGCTTGTTATTTTTTGTGAAATGAAACCAGAGGCAAACAGTTGAATACATTAAAGACCACTTAAAAAAGGCAACAAAAAAAGGCAGACTTCTTTTTACGGGACAGCTGCCACTCCAAAGCTTTGACCAAGTCCACACGCTCCAGGTGTAACAGTGACAGCCAGTTCTTCAAAGGGAGCTGTTAGACGGATAACTACTGCCTTGCAGAACATCAAATCCTCATCCTGATCCCATTTCCTGAGGTGAAATCTGGAGAAGGATTAGCCTTGTTTGGTCTTCTGATGTCTGTCTCTTAACACCCAAGTTGATTGACACTAAGATTGCAGCACAGGGGGGCGGGGTTATCTTCATCCATTACTGTGGTTGTGGATGGAGTGGTTATTATTCCCCAGCTTCCCAGCAGAACGTTTCAAAGGCCAGGCTAAATCCTCAGTGTTTGAGCTCCTAGTGTTGTGAATGCCTATAGAGAAACAACCCTGTGAGGGATTCAGCAGATTTTCTCTTTCATGAATGAGCTGGTTAGCGAATCAAAGCTTCTCTTTCTGGCTTCCCGTCCGCCTCTCCAGAGCAGTTGGTTTTAATTTCCCGTCTCTGCTGTGTGTTTGATTTGCCATTAAGGGGGGGAAAAGTCTGCTGATAAATGAGCGTCTCAAAGGCAACAATGGATATATTCAGCATGTGTTTTTATGTGTTGATTTAGTTGTTTTCATCAAATGCAGGGCAGAGGCAACTGAGGCCAGATGAGTGGGCCAAAGGGCTCATGCAGTCACCTGGCTGCAGCAAGACCATAAACTAAACGTATCCCGGGGGCTTCAGTCACTGAGCTTTCCTTTCAGCCAATACTACTGTGGGAAAGACCTGTATTTGGTCCTATATCAAAGTATAGGATAAAATGACACTTTGAACTGATGATGGCATTAAATGAAAAGTTTAAATGAAGACTTTTTTTGTTTTTTTTTACCTTGGACATGGACTCTTGGCAGGGTTGAATCCTGTATTTTAACGGGACCAACCTCTTAAGCTAGAGAAATCTAAGATCTTGGAAACCCTCCCAGCTAATTTCATTGTCCTGATTTTTTGTTTTTAATATTCTTTTGAATCTAAATAACTGACAGATGTTGTCCTCTTGCAGGGTGGCTGTGGTGGTCCTGTACAGCTACAAGGACGACTACTACAAGATCCTTCTCTGAAAACCAGAGGGGTTCCACTGGCTTGGGAGACGTCCCAATTTGCTTGAGGCTCAGACTCCCAGAGACAATTTTCATCCTGGGACCTACAGAATCTGCTTGAAGACTGACCCATTCATACCTTTTCCTTTTGGAAAGCGAGGGCCTCAAAGAAACAAGTGTTATTTTTCCCCAATGTTGGATGGTAATTCAGCAATTTGACCCAAAATGTGTAACTTTCCCTTCCAGTGTTTTGTGGTATTTCTCAGACAAACATGGGCCAAGAGGTTCACGGAGCTTTACTGCCTCAATAGAACTGAAGAAGTTGAAAATATATTTTTTTTTTTTGGAAGACAATGCAACAGTTTTACATTTATAATTAGCAACAGGGATGGATAGTAGGAATAAATCACTTTTTCCCACATGAAGCTGTGATTTTGTGCCTGTTGTAAGTGTCCATGTGAGTATACCACAACCATCTGCAGCGTGAGGACCGTGGTGATTTACATCTGGGTAATGATTTACCTCATAAGCTAATGCTTATCCTTATTGTACTTTATTGTGATATGGATCCAATTATTGCTCAGTTGAGACAGAAGTTGGGAATGTTTGGCGAGTTAAAAATATCTGAAAGGCAAATAGCGCTGATTTGAGTCTGAAAGCTTGTTGCTGCAGTATTTGACGTTTTCAAGGCCTGGGAAATGGAACCTAATGTTTGCTTTGTTGATCCTTCCGGAGAAGCTTCCTCACTTTGAAGTTTATGAGTAAGCTTCAATGAACAAGTCAAAACAACAGCCCAGTCTGCGTTTCCAGGTCTGTCCTGCAGGCCTTTGTTTTTCTGTGTGTTATTGGCACACTGATAGATGAGGGCTACTTGCTCTCCCGCTAGCACCCACCCCCCAGCTCCGCTCCCGCTCAGAAATAACCTACCACTACAACACATCTGCAAGTGCTACTGAGATAAGAGAGCAACCATAGTAAGCAAAGGAAAACGATCAGATTTAAAGCAACTAAGGAAAGACAAATTCCCATTCGGTGCAGAACTCCAGGACCAGATGTGCAAGAGGCTGCAAATCTGCAAGTGAAGTAAAAACCACTAACAGATACCATCTTGGATGACATCATGGCACTTTAGGGAATTGTCCCTCCAACTCGGTGTAAGTATTGTCAGCGTGGGCCACTTGGGTTCACACATTTATTTTTCAAAATAAGTGTAAATGTTACAGTTCATCATCTAGGAAACATATTTACAGGGTTTTCAACAGTGAAATAAATAAGGTTGTATAGAATATAGCAGATACAAATGGTAAATAGTCTACAATGTACAGCAGCTTTGGCTACCAAAAGTTCATTTAAAAAAAAAATAACTCAAACTAAAGTATTAATAAATAAAGCTATGTGAAAAAATAAATAAGGTACTCTTCTGTCCTACTAATTTAAACTATTCTTTTTTTTTTTTTACACACAGAACAAAAAAATTGAGTAAGCTTTTACAGTTGCCTCTTCATTTTAAAGCACATGGTCATGATTCAAACAGACAAAAATCTACTAAGTTACTAAAACACTTCAATATAAATTGGTCTCCAACCAATTTTGGCATCAGAATGTTCTTAGTATTGAGAAATTGGCAATGGATTGAGAACTCTGATCCAAAACCTTTTTACTATGAAACCCCAGTTTGTTTCGTAATACTTCTCAGATTCTCTCTTTCCCCCCATGCTGATCAAATTGGTGTGGAGCCTCTAGCTGCAACAGCGTGTTCACTTGAGTGGTTTAACATCTTTGTGTTCCTAATATGCCTACCAAATCCCTGATTAGGGCCTTTATCCCTCCAAGAATCCTGCAGTGAGCACTCTAAAAAACACTGGCTCCACAGAAAAGTGTTACGTCTCTTGTAATGTGTAGCTCAAGCCCCCTAACGCTCTTGTGACACTGTCCACACAATCCATTCCTCTTAACACTGGGTGAATATATTACAGTTTTACGATTCCTTGATATGGGCCAAAACAGTTATTAAAAGAAAACAAGATATTGACAAAGAAAATGCATTAAGGCTGTAGAATTAAGGCTTTAAGATTCATTACTATCGCTAACGTTTGGTGTGAACAATAGGCACATGCACACACAGATGTGAAAGACGTTATGAAGTGAGGCATGGTATCAAAGACATTCCTTGTAGGTCCGGGTGAAGCGCCTGGCACCATTTTGTCTCCTCTGCAGTCAATAAAACGACATTCTTCCTGGATGAACATCACTACGCCTCAACTTCAACTCTGTGATTTTTGAGATGATGAAGTACGAATGGATGGCATGATTCCTCCTGGAAAGAGCCGAGGTCGGACGAGGCTGAGTGACAAGTCAAAGACTATTGGCTACTGTATTGCCGACCAGTTCAGAGGGGGGGATTCACATATTTTATTTCGTAGAAAGGCGGTTTGTTGTCAGGAGTTTTCTGAATGGAACGGCTTGGGTCATTTGAAGGTAGAAATGAGGCTATTATGTGGGAAGCATGTCATTCAGCACTTGATCGGGGGGAATGTTTAGACTGGTATTTTCAAAAAAATTTCAATCTGGCCCCACAGAGACACCCATAATAAAAACGAATGGTGGGCAAGAACAACACTACAACAAGTACAAATACTGTAGAAATATACAAAAAAAAAGATGGAAACCACACATTCTAAAGCAGGGCATCTATATTCAGCCTGTTGACTTGTTATGATTTGGCTGCTGAACCTAATTTGATCCAACTGGATTATCAGTTCCGTTGGCCTCCCTGCTGATGAAAATGATTACATCCATGAAGCACTGCTGAACTGGGGGTGGGGGGCAGCATCCTCTAGACCCCCTTTAAACTACAGCCCAAACCCCTGTCCTAAAGCTTTTCATGCTCTTCTTATTGCCTCAAAGTTCCAGTTTCAAAAGGAGGCAATAATAAGCAATAATATTACAATGTTCACAGTTCAAAGTTTGATTCTGACAAAGGAGCCTCTCTGGCTGTCTCTTTCTCCGTTTTAAAGCAGAGCCCAGAGTGGCGATGTCCTTTTATATGTCCACCCGTCCATCCACCTCCCAGCATCTCACTCCACCCAAAGATCCAAACACAGAAGAAAATGGAAACATTAAAAGAAACAAGAGGTTGCTTGCTTTGTCTCTTAGTAGAGCATCCTCAGTTTTACCGTCACACAGAGAAAATGGTGGGAACAAGGCGGCGCTCAAGGTGTGCGTGCACTGTTGCACTTCTCACCTTGGATACAGCAGTAAGAGAGAGTGGGAGGTGCCGGGCAGCTCTGATCTGCAGGGTTTCAAGCAAGTGTCTTATTTTTTAGCGCGGCGTCCAGTCGTTGCCCATGCTCAGCTTGGCCCTGGGGATGGTCATCTTGTCCACACATGGGGAGCTCATTTCTGGAGAGAAATGGATGATGCCGCAGTCGTTCTTCACATTCTGAAATTTGTTCTCCTTGGAGGGTTCCATGTAGACCACCGAGTTCTTGTTCACATGCTTCTTTAGGATCACCGTCTAAGCAGGAAAAGGTCAAAGAACAATCCCTTGTGGTTAGACTGAAGCCATAATTCAGTAAGTCTTGACAGCTAATAGGTGATGAAAGTTTTAGATGTATGTTAGCTTGCACTTGTTTGTTCTAAAACAGATGACTTCTGATAATACAATCTCATCTCAAGCTGTAGATTTATGATTGATGTGACCTTGTTCCAGATGAAGGTGCAGCAGGGCAAGGGGAAACTACATGAATCCTAATGTCATGACAGCTTTAGCACTGATTGTTGCAGAAGCTGCAAGATCGAGGACCATTTTTAGCCCGTGCTTCAAAATAATTTGGGATTTATGGGATTTACAGATAACGTCTCACCTTCTTCGGTGCACTGTAGCATGACATCTGCACCCACTTCTTTTTCTTGTTGATGAGTAGAGCCACAATGAGGAAGATGATAATGGCAAGGAGGAGACCTGCCAGGATCCAGGCTGCTGATTGGTAGATTAGGGCCATCTCTGTTTGGCTGGGGTAATTCTCACCCAAACCTGGCTCATCTGTGGGATAAAGACATCAGATATCCGCCCCACAATAAGCTTTTTCATTACTGGGCATACCCAATTTACTAAATCTAAATTGAAAAACGCTTATATCTTTGCTTTTGGCAGATTTCCCAGGCTCAATCTTTAACACTGAAAATTTAATTCTGGGTGTCAAGAGTGATCATGTTTAGCCAGTATCCATTTATCATTAGTCTGTACAGCAGGAGCCATTTATCAAGGCATCCTAAACACCCCCCATTCATATAAACATTTACAGAGATTGGCAGGGAGAGTACACACACACACGACTAGGGTGGGGTTACTACATAGTGTAGGGACCATGAATGGTGTGTGTGCCCGAAGTAGTTGGGGAATCAATAAGCAGCTACCTGTTTTGGCAATGATGGGCGGTAGAGTGACAGTGGTGATCCACACTGCACTCTCCACTGTAACGGTGACCGTTGACTTGGGGGCGTTGGTAGACACCATCACCGGCACCGACGTTGTAACTTCTGTTCAGACAGGAATAGGATCAATTATCAATATCACTGGTGTAATGCAAAACATTCCTGGTATAAACATTTCTAGCTGTGAGTTTGTGTATGAACTCCCTGGTGTCTCGGTTGATAAGCTGTGTTTATAGGAACTGTCCTCTTAACTTCCACTGTGCCGCTTTGTAAAGGCATTACGTAAAAAGCTCTGTTTTCCACAGGGCAAATAACAAAAACAAAGGCCCGGTAAAATGGCTACATTTCAGGATGAACAATGGGAGCCTATGCTGAGGTTTTCCTCTATAGGAAAAGCTGACATGGAGCTTTGCCTTCCTGTGCCGCCACAGAGAGTGTTGCAGGGCCGATGCAGCCGGGGAACAGGAAACACGTGTGAATGCGCGGATGCTCGAGGAATGTTTTTGCTCTGAGCGGACCATGTATGTGTGTGTGTGTGTGTGTGTCACATGGAATGTTGTTGTGAATGATCGTATTTGCCTATGTAGCGCCAGGGTGGCTCTGTCTAATTAACAAACACATACGCACACATTCAGTCTGGAAACCGGCATTCCCTCAGTAACGCCCTCTTTTTGACATGTAGCATTATGAATTAGGACATTCCCAATAGGCTGTGCCTTGTTCCAGTGGTACCACTTCAATATAAAAAGTATTGTTTTTACTTTGACAGTTCTTGTTCTGTTCAGTTTGGGGGAGTGTTACATAAACTGCATTTTTCAGTTTACATTACATTTAGAATGTATAAACTCAAAGTATATTAGAGTGCAATAAAAAATACTCAGTCTGAAGGCATATTTGACACAAATACTTATAAAGGCAGCTCTCTCTTTATTCAGACATGCCTACATACTCACCGAGACAGTGTGGGCAGCACTGGCCCTTGCGTAAGACAGGCACCCTGCAGTTGGCAGCCGGACAGCGCTGAGAGAAACACTGAATGGTGCCGTTGTTGCAGGTGCAGCTGGTGCAGGCGTTGGCCTTCCAGGAGTCTCCAGCCAGCAGCACGTCTCCATCGCTGGTTATGCAGTACTCCTGCTGGCTGTTGTTCACCGGTAGTAAGGGGCTCTGCGTCTCATCTGTGGTTGCACATAGGTATAAATATGAAAATACTCAAAGGTTAAGGTAAGACACGTGGCTGTGTGCCAGGTCATGTTCCAGCATCTTTCTTCACTGTATATGACTTGGCAATGTAAGGTTACGGTCTAAGTTTAGCTTTGCCATTTTCAAAGGAAAACCCTAATTTTGTCTTAGTTGTAAAGAACTACATGGAGAGGCCTGCTTCTGCATGACTCCTGCATTTACCCTGCTGTACAGTATAACATCTCAATCTACAAAAGTTATGGAGCCTTTGGGGTTGAGTTCAAGAAAAGATGCTTTACTGTATGTTAAACACAAACACAATTGACTCCATAGGGCAGATGTCAGTTCTAAAGCCTTATCTCTCTGTCTCATCAGACCCCCACAGGCCTGAGATCTATGGCCCTTCTCATGACCAAAGACTTAGTTAGCATCTATACACTGCACAACCCTACAGTGCACATACATCATAGGGCCTGTCAGTGAGATGTGTATTATTCCCACATTCCTGGTGACCAACACCATACATATATCAAAGGCTGGCCTCTGACAATCTGCTTTTGTAAAGGGAGATGCAGCGATAAGGGAGGCAGGCATTCTCAAGGAGCAGCTCTCTGGCGCAGTCATGCATTGCTGATTTGTGGGCCTCATGCTTGGGAGTGCTTGGGATATGTTGATTCTAAGTGTGTGAGAGAGGCTTGAGTGTTTGGATACAGTTGTAAATAAAATATGCGTGTGGTTTTGAGTTTGCCTAGACATTTGTGTAAAAGTCTATCCCCAAAACAGAGAATAACACAGATTGAGCAAAATTTGTTACATGATACCTCCGGTGTCGGCCACTGGGTGAAAGCAGTCCACATGTGCCGCTGCCTGCCTGGAGAATCACTATGTAAACCCAACCGGTCTTAGCTGGTTTCTTTATGAGTCTGTGTTTCTGACATAAAACTGCCCGAGTGCAACATGCAAGACCTTTCAGAACCACATGCTGATAGCACATCTAAAACAGCTTTATACTCATCTACGCCCTCTGGGTTTTTTCTGTCCTGTGCTCCGGCCTTTTTTTCCTGTTACCTGGGCATACGTGGCAACAGGTATCCTTGTTCCTGATTGGTGTCTGGCAGAGGGCCGGGGGACACGCTTCAGTGTCGCACAGGACACGTCCTCTCCTGCAGGTGCAGCGTGTGCACTCGTCCAGGTTCCACGTCTCCCCCTCCACATAGAATTCCCCCCCGGGTGCTCTGCACACCACCATGTCCATTCCCTCTGGCTCACCGCTGCCCGACTCATCTACAGTAGAGGAGGAGGGAAGAAAAGAAATAAAACGGTCGTGTGTGTGTGTTCCGATATCAAATTCACATTGTGGTCAGAGCCAAACAAACATTCATTCAGCCCATGCCAAAAGTAGGGAGTGAAACAGTGATCTTTAGAGAGTAAACAGAGTCTAGAGGTTACTAGACTAAGGATGCCTGTGAGACCACTATCCATTAAAAAGAAGCCTCTGGCAGTGTAGGGTGGTGTCCAAGTTGTGTTTTGACACTAGTTTAGCTGAAACATCCTTCTGTCCAGCAGAGTAGCAGACATCTGCAAAGAGTTAGTTGTTCCATGACTGCAAAGTGTGTGTAGCTTCTCAAAGTTGTAGACATTCTTTCACTCCTAAATATTTGAACAGCCAACTGAGTCATTCCTCCATAAATATCCAGCATGAGTTGAGGGTTGTGGATAAAAGAAAAGTGTGGGTGTGGATCAGTGTGCCTTCCATTTTTAGAGAAACAGACAGAGACTGTTTGAGAACTTAATTGGGCAGAGAGTCCAAGGCCTAAAAGCAAGTGAATGATCCAAAGCTGTTGTTGAATGATGTAAAGGGACTACTGTATACTGTGTGTTGCCAGGTACACACAAAAGGTGAGATATTGAATGTTGATACATGTGGAGCGGTGGCCTTGATTCAGTGTGTTGTCAATTGCTTCATAAGAATGTTTGAGATGTAAAACTGCACATCAAACAATCAAACTGATCTTACACCATTGGTAGAGTTTGTCTTTTTCAAATGAGGACGATCTTAAATTATTATTCTTGTTGATTAAAACCTTTTGAGTTTTAGCCATCATTTTTTATAACACTCAAAGTAATTGCTGAGATCTAGGAACATGGCAACATTGCTGCAATGGAGTTGTGCTGGTGCCCCCTCATTGCACAGAAATGTTTGCATGCAAAGCTATGGCATTTATGGTAGGTCACAGCTTGAACCATGATGTCAGTCTGCAAACTGTGATGGATTTGGGCCTTTATTTTCTCTTCCAAACCAGTTAAGCTAACCTGGGGGGTTTGGTTAAAGCCGTCTGACTGTGTGATGCGTTTCTTGCCAGTAAGTCTTCTCCTAAGCAATGTCACATCAATCACAGATCTCAACAATTATCTTGGTGGCTACAAGATCATTATTACCAATAGTAATGAGAGCCAAAACAACAAAAATAAGAGCCAAGTTATACATATATATAATATTACAAAATTGCAGAGACATACCTTCACAGGTAGGACAACATTGGTCAGTCCTCACAACTGGATGAGAACAGCTGGGCACGGGGCAGGATATGAGCACACACATCTCCCGTCCGGAGTGGCAGTAGCAGTCACGACAGCCGTCATGCCAGCCGTCACCTTCCTCGTATCTGTGCCCATTGGAGGTGAGGCAATAGCTGGGCATTGGGGCTGGCACAGTGGTGCTTGGGACATGGCTGCTTTCTAGAGAAACCAACACGAAAGGCACAGATATTACTGGGGTCGCTAAGGACTTGTTGAAAAGCTGTGCAGGAATTGCACATAGCAACATAGAACCTTGTAAATTCACTGTGGAAAATTTCATTAAGTGCATTTATGATTTACAGTAAAAAGAAAAAAAGGGCCAGTATTATTGTCTAAATGAGAGCTAAGTGTTTATGATTCCATATACTGCAACATTCTCTATTCAGGAATATTTGATCTTCCTTGCATGTTTATGTCCCAATAGTTCATTTATAATCCAGCCACAAAAACAAACAAACAATGAATTTCCCACAAATTTTGTCAGCTTACAAATAACTAAACATGGCAGGTGAGGGACACATAGACCCATATGAAGGGCCCAAGTTGCCAGTAACTGGGCCCTACCATGTCCTGCACATGTATTTTAAATCCTTAAAATACATGTGCAAAAAAAAAAATACCAAAAGAATTTCCTATGCCTTAGTATTCTACCAGACCACAGAGAGACTGATACAAGAGCTTCCAAATCAGCAGTTTATTTGCAGTAGTTACTGGTCTGTGTGTGTCCCTCTGTTTGTGGAGATGAGGAGTACCTCGCCATACAGGAAAACCGCTAGTATATTTGAGGCTGAAATATTTATAATACAGCTAAATTGGCAAAAATAAACACGTCACATAAAATGTGTCAAAGTGTAAATATGGCATCTGTATACTTGCTTTAAACTTAGAGGTTGAGGGAATCTAATTACAGTTCCACACACAGCCCCTGGATGAAGCTAAACACCAATGAGAACCAAAACAAGCATACATAAAAGTCTTAACACTAGAGCAGCACAAGGTCACAGGAAATCAAAGTACCATCCTCTACTCTTTATACTGTTTACAGTTATGTCCATGTGTCAGCACACACACACACACACACACACACACACACACACACACACACACACACACACACACACACACACACAC